>KV018510.1:165491-186159 GCA_001598015.1 Dorcoceras hygrometricum
AGTGAAAGTCAAGTCAAATAGTAGTCATAAAATTCGTCATAATAATAAAAGTCTCATCATCCCACTTGCAAGTGTTCCTACGTACAATTTAAAAAAAACAATCTTTTAAAACTTAACAACATCTTTCAAAAACATAAATGCGGAAACTGAAGGTCTCGGGTGTGCGCTGCTAAGGTTCGAGCATGCCCAATCGTCGAAGCCTCAAACATCCACCACATCCTCACCTGCACACGATCAGATCTAGTGAGTCTAAAGACTCAACAAGTTTAAACCTTGATAACATATATAGGCACATGCATCAAAAGTAGCAATAAAATACGCTTTAAACCTCAACTTCAAAACTTAAATAAACTTTAAACATTAACATTTACTTCAAATCTCAACAATAAAGCGCATTTAAATAAAGGTTTAACTTCAAAACATCCATTACACATCAAGGCATGAATAACATTTATCCTCAAACATTTAAGTGAAGTTCGTTCATTACTGCGACCCCTCTGTTCGCTTGATCAAGCTATAAACCATAGTACTAGGCTGGAATATCTCTACGGACCTCATGCGCCTTAGTCACTATTGTTGGCATACGGTGGCGGATCCGGATCCCACTTCCCGGGGCGCAGTGGAAAAACAAAAAATTTGCCCGGAAAGTGTTCAATACATTCAAATACAAATCTACAAACATACATAGGGTGTTCATAGATTGCTACCTTGCTGGCGTCTAGGCGCCTGGCTCCAACCAGATTTACAAGAAAAACTGGCTCTTCACGGTAGGCGGCGGTAGATCCTCCAATCAGGTCCACGACCGGATTCAATCTTCCTTCAATCAGCATGCACTAGAAAGCTGATGGATTTTGGCACGATCGGAAACACCTCTTCACGATGGCCAGAACAAGTCCGGCGAGGGAGCGGCGGCGGCGTGTGAGAAGTGGAGCGGCCGAGAGGGAGGAGAGGTGGAGTGGGACGGCCGTGTGTGATAGATGGAGGCTAGTTTATGAGTTGTGTTATATTGTAATGAAGCCCTAAGTCTATTATAAGTAGACTAGCAATGGACTTGGACAGGCCCAACGGGCCCGGGTCCAAATGACGATATCCATCACTATGACTTTATTACAACTCCGATCGCCGATCAGATCAGACCGATCGACTCAGTTTCCAAAACTGAATATTATGATGTGAAAAACCATTTTTCAGATACCTACTCCAAAATGACCGTGTTGCCCCTCAACAGTGGGAAATCGTAATTTGACCCCTGTTGACTTTTAGGAAGTCGCACTCCCTAAAATCCTCTTCTTATGCTCAACACATTGAGCTCCGTTTCCGTGCGGGAATCATGAATCCAGTACTTGTGTGACCCTCAATGGTTCAGGGATACAGCTAGCCGTGGGCCCACAACCATTGCGGCTCCGAAATCACAATTTCGGACTTGCCCAACGGATCATGGTTAAGCGCCTAGCAACATCGCGCCATGATCCTCTAGGTATCACTGATAGTGCCTGCAAGAACCAGTTGGTCGTGGTTAGCGTTCAGTACGGTCCTTTCAACACATATATCCCAATCAGATCAACGACCATTGGTAAATCGAGAGTCGCTAGAGATCCGATAGCTATGCGTACATCTTGGAGATCGAATAGTGACATCACGAGTGTAACTAGGTAAACCCATTTACCTAAAACACATCCAGCACTCTGGCCAGAGATTTATATACTATTATCCCCTCAGATAGCATAGGATATCAACGCATGAGAGCGAGCGGTGAATCCTCGACAACGAAGCATCGACTCCTACATGCATCGGGATCTCACCCAATCCCGCCGCCTAATGACCCCAAGTGAGTCGGCAAACGGGTAAAAGTGAGACGCCTATCATGTAGAGTCTCAATGACGTTTCGAGTCATGAGGACTAATCAGTACAACCAAGACCTCGGACTTATCCACTCGACAAATGGTAACCACTTGGAAAGTCCGAACGAGGGTAGTTCGATAGATCACCAGGTCACTATCCATCTGCATGCTCAGAACATCACAATGTTCCCTACCAATGAAAAATGGTACTTCACATCGCAGATGCTAGTCTCGAACTCGGGCGGCCTTATCCTCATTTTGACGGTCCAATCGACTAGGAACGAATTCAGAATACACAGTGACTATTAGATGTGTTTCATGATAGCCATCATATCAACTATCACATCTAACATACATTGTGGTGTATTCTAGGTCTTTATCCAACTCAATTGTTAACATTATAATCATAATGAAAATAAAGAACGCCATAAACAAATGCGAATATCATATATAAAGATTGTTTCATACAAGAGTCTATAAAACCCACACGTCACAAGTTGGCTAGTTGGGCATCTACTCTAACAACTATCCCCCACTAATATGGCTCTACGGACCTCATGCGCCGTAGTCACCATAATCCTCTACGTCTTGGTCACAACAACTCACATTCCTCAAAACATTTTTCTTCTTTTCATTTAAAACATCAAACATCAAATATCATGCCATAAATCATTATAAAACTCATCATTTCATTTTTAAAAATCTTGTTGCCCGTAAACATGCATGCGATGCATTTGAAAATAAATAAGGTTTTAGCCAAGATCGATCCGGATCGTCCTAAGCTTCTCGACGAGATACTCGGACACCCGAAGGTCTCAACGAGTCACCGGACAAGCCCAAAACTCACCACAATCAACCCGAGCCTAGGAAATATAATTTTATACATCTTAAACATGTTTAAAAGCCATAAAAATACTGTTGGGGAGCCTTGGAGGTGCTGTTATAGCCTCTAAATGATCGTCGCTAGGTGCTGCCTCCTATGCATTCCGGACGAACACAAACGACTTCTAACTTATTTATCCTCAAAATCCAGCCCTTATGAGTCGACTTACTACCCCTCATAAACATCTTAAGGACCTCTAAAGGATGTCTAAGTGTGCTGGAAGGGGAAACACACAACCACAACACCAAGAATTAGACCAACCCAACCATAAGCTCTCCTCACTCGATCAAGCTGCACCTATTCGGCTATTCCCTTGAACCAGCCTTAACCCCAACTCTAACCAACCCTATACCCAGCCCAAAGACCCTCTAACCGTGCCTTATACCCCATCCAAGGACCTGGTCGATCACATGACAAAACAGCACGAAGGCTGAAGCCCTCATACCGCACAATTCTGCATGCTCCTTCCTACACTCGCGCATTGTTTCCTTTCGGCCAGCACTTAAACCCATCTTAGGCCAGCTCTTGGCCAATAACAGGTGACTCTCTAGACCCTCCCTAACCTTCAACCTTGGCCCTTCCTCGAACAGGAACCATTCTGCCCAGACATGATCATGACCGACGCATTCTGCACTACCACACTAGATTATGCACTCAGAAATGTCCAGCCCCTATTCTGCTTGTCCAGCCCTATAAATTAATTGTCCAGACCTTCAAACCTCAACCTAACATTCATTTAAACATCCTCTAATGGCAGCCCTCAGCTCAGATCATCACACATAGCAGCAATTTTCGAAAACATACAGCCGGTAGGAAAAGAAAAACGCGTAACGCACCACATAAAGAAAACCAACCTGCTGAAACATATTGCTTTAAAAATAAATTTCCATGCATAACAGATTTAAAATCACACATATATGGTCTGATCGTTGCATCAAAAGAAGATTTAAACTTGCCTCGCTCGAAGAACTCACGGTTAAAGTGTTGAAGCTACTTGGAGGAAGATGCCGGAAAAACACCGTTGCTTTACACCAAGCTCAAGGCCAAGGAAAGAAGCAAAGCTTAATTGGGAAAGGAAACAGAAAGAGATACGTTGCTTGTGTAAAGGAAAGGCTGAACTTCTTGATTTATATAAGTGAGATGTTCAATAAATTGCAACGAACCTCATGAATGTGTGTTGTTGAGTGGACCAATTTTAAATTAATTAAGAAAACAATGCATGTGCTTTAAACTTTTGAAATGGTTTAATAAGCAAGTTGTCTCATTCTTCCTATATATATATATATATGTGTGTGTGTGTGTATAAAAAAAATATAAAAAAAATTATCTCTCAAGCTTAGGAATTGTTCAAAAAAATAATTTTGTATAAAACGAAATCAGTTAAACCTCGGTGTTCCCAGTCATCTCCGTTCCGGCTTCGTAACACCTGCACTAAAACTCTAAAATAATAATTCTTTTAAAATAATTTAATTACTAAAAAAAACCATGATAATTATTATAATAAGAGAAAATAATATTAAGGCATGTGAATTCTAGCTAGGAAAATTCCTAGGCGTTATACTTCCGCTATTGTTTATTGCGTGGTTTACTCTGATTGAGCACGAGGCCTGACATTGGGTATCGGTGCACTGGGTTGGTGTGGTAGAGAAGAGGCTACCTAAGCAGTGGCAACCTAGAGATGGTAAGAGTAGCCTCATCTTCTTCAGAGTTCTCTCCAGAATGCGGTTGGTGTTTCGTTGGCTCCAATCTGTGCTATGACCTGATTTGGTGTTTATAGACTGTGGCGTCTGATTTCGAGGACAAAATATCTTAAGGTGGAGATAATGTGAGGACTATAATTAGTCGAGGTCATTAAAGGCTTAATCAGTCCAGTTTAGTAGCCAACTATTCAAGATTCTTCCAGCTTGGAGAGGATCAAATGAGGTGGATCGGCTCGTATACAAGCTGATCCTGCAGTTCGTGCTAAGCTGGTGATGCAGGAAACTGCTATGGATTTCAGTTTAGACAACAAGGGTGCGAGCTCGTTCGGTGGCCTGTGCTTATCGTAGGAGAGCAAGATGTTTAGAGTTGCTGGAGTTTCTGTTGCAGCTCGGAGGGTGCTGGATGTATAGTTTGTAGAATTCAGCTTGGAATATTGTTGAGTAGTTGCGAGTTGGACCAAATTGGGTGCAAGCTGACAGATTAACATTGTGCTCTGTTGAGCCATGCTGAGTTAACGAGCCGATGCGGCTATAGCGCAAACCACTCCAGTGGAGCGGTCTGGGCTAATAACAGTTTAGGATGTAGGCATAAGCTGGATGCAACTTTGGGCTTGAAGCTATGTCGCGAGCTGTGTTGACCCTGGAGAGATGGTTGACCATGCGAGCTGATTTAAGTACGTACCTTGAGACCTGGGTGTGTAAGCTAATCTGAAAGCCTCGTGGTCTGGTTGAGGCAGCGAAAGCTGAATAGAGCATCACAAGCTGACCTGAGGAATGAGTGCTGAGTTAAGTACTTTAAGCTGATGTAAGTATAGCTAGCGGAGAAGAGAGTACGCGACCTGAGCTGGTCGGCGTAAGTTAAGAATTATAAGCTGAGAGTCTGGAAGTGCTTACTATTCTGGAGGTCGTAAGCTGAGCGGAGTGCTCTAAGTTTATGTACGTACTGCTGGATGAGAAACAGGTATGTGACCTGAGCTGAGTTGCTTTATGGGTAGCTTGCTGGTCTGGTGAAATAGTACTGAGCTGACTGCTTCGTTGTCTTGAAGGAGTCTTTTGTGGTGAGCTGTTTTGGAGATAACAACGTAGAGGTGAATAACTTGAGAGTTTCGCTGTGTGACCGTAAGCTGGGATCAGCTTAGGGAGGTTCTGGGTGCCCTGAGCTGACTATTCAGATCACAAGTGTTGTGCCGAGTGTTTTGGTGATTGCAGCTTTGGCGAGGACGGTTCTTTACGCGTAAGCTGGTCAGTGTGTGATCTGGTCTGTTGCTGCGAGCTGTGCCAGTCGACATGTTGTGAGCTGTCCCGAGCTTAGGTGCTTCGAGCTGAGAGCGTCGCGGGCTTTTTTGGTTATCGCAAGCTGGATAGAGCACCCTGAGCTGGTTTCTAGGGTGCGATCTGATCGATAATGGTGTAAGCTGTTTTGGGTGGTACTATACGTTTGTGTTGTGCTGACCCATTGAGACATGATCTGCCTTTTTGCAAGTTAGAAGTGTAGCAGCTCTGAGCTGTTGGTAGTTGAGCAGTGAGATGTAACCTGGATTCAATTCGAGGACGTGTCTGATGTTCTGTGCTGAGTAGACAGATTGCGAGATGTCCGAACTGTTAGGTAAAGCTAGTCTGGGAGTGAGCCTTTTGGTAGAACAGCTTTGGAGAAGGCTGTTGATAACTTTCAGGTCTGTCGTGAGCAGTTAGGATGATCAGATTAGCTGTAGAGAGAGTGATCTGATCTGCTGTTGTGATCTATTCCCCTGTGCGTGGCGCAAGATGTTTGTACGGTCAGGTCTGAGCGAAAGCTGATGGGGAAGATTAGTCTTGGGGAAGTTGTTGATAGTGGTCAGATTTGGTGAGAGCTGATCGTCTCTCTTGTGCTAGAATAGTGCGCGAGAGCTGTTAGCGCATGTTGAACAGTGTTGAGATCTGAACTGATATGATATCTATAGTCGTAATCTGCTGAGATCGTGATCTGTAGAGTGTGAGTTGTTGTATGCGAGAGCTGGGTGTATGTGCGTGCTGGGCTATATACAGGGCTGAATACAGTGAAGAGGCTTGAGCTTAGCTGAGATCACTATAGCCATGATCTGTTGATCAGTGAGTATAAATACCCTCTCGTTGACCAACACTTAGTCATTTTTAGACCACACTTCTCCATATCTTCTTCTGGAAGCTCTCGATAGATATTTTCCAAATCTTCGTGGGTACTGTTCATCCGAACCTATATTTCCTGATCATCGGAGTTTGGCTGGCCAGGTTTTGAGAGAGATTACCTCGGTTGGAAACCTCGCTTCAGGGAAAACATTTCAATACCAGTTTGGATATGAGAGGAGGCCGGACGAAGGAAGTCGTTGAGAAGCTACGTTGGCTGTGTTTCGCGATTTTCGGTCAAGTTGAGATTCGGTTCAGGTAACCATATTCTGCTAGTGCTAGTTTCCGTTCTTAGCATTTACCTTTGAGCAAATAATGCTCTGTCGTTAGTTGTAATAGCTGGCCGTGTTGTGAAGCTTCAGCCGAGAGCAGTGTAAGATTGTACAGAGCTGACTTCTTAGATATTGTGCATATTTTTAACCCTCGTGTGGTTTTGCTGTGAGTTTATGGACTTGAGTTATTGGCCGAAAGTCTTCTGGACAGTGTGCATGTAATCTATTCCAGCCGTGATCCTTGAGCTGAGGTTTCAGTAAAATCTGCACAAGGTACGAATTGAGCTTGTATTTACAGCTTGACATAAGCATGTGAGCGTAGTGGCTGTAGGCTGAGCTTCCGTAGCCTTGTCATGTATATGCTGAGTTGTTGTATCCTTTACTTCTTGCGCTGAATTTTTATTGTTGTGTTCCCGACTGTGTGCTGATCTGCCTATTCGTGTATAGCATGAGAATATTTCTAACGTAAACTGAACTGTTGTGTAGGTGCTGATTTTCCGTGATGTGTATTATGTGCTGGCTGTGAGCTGATTCTGCTTAGCCGTGTATTATGTGATGATTTTCTTATTTGTTATTGTTGTGCCGTGCTGATTTGCATGTGCCTTATTGTATGATGTTGCATGAGTTTGTTGGCATTGCATACATGCATAGCATACATGCATAGCATATTGAGCTTGAACCTTTGAGAACCGATTGTTGAGGGACAGTGCATGTCAGGCCTCGTGCTCAATCAGAGGTAAAACCACATAACAAACGATAGCGGAAGCATTAAAACAACGGCTAAATTTTCGTTTTTGTCCTGACTTAGAAAACATAATTTAAAATACACTATTATTCAAAATATTGGTTTTACAACGCTTGAAAACAAACTAAAATACAAACATAGAGTGACTCCCAATCAACAAACAGATGAGTCTCTCGCTCAACATAGATAAAATACTATATAATGAAAATATCATATGTATCTACTACATATAACTGGGACACTCTATCCATCTCCCGGGGCATTACCAGCTGGATCAACTCCACGACCAGCTGAAAAACCATGATAACCTGAAAACACACATAGGCAAAACAAGACAACCAGTCCCAGAGGGACATGGGGTCAAACCCCAGTACGGAGAGCAACTGAAAAACAGTAGTTAAATAGCAATAGATAAAATGCGAATTGTATGCATGAGAACAAGGCTACAACTGAAGGCAGGGAGCCAAAAGATCTCAAGAAACTGCTCAACAACTGATATCCAATCAACTGGAAGATAGTGGCCACGGGGTGTGTGAGAATATGGGAGCTACCCACTCGTCTCAACACACGGTACCAGATGCAAAACACATCACTCAACCTGATGTTGCCCAACTCATGAGATGTGGGATCTACCCACTCCGCTCATAGTGGCTAACAGATTCCAGTAGGGATATGAGGGTGACGGGAGTTACCCGCTCGGCCTACAACAAGCATCCCGGTACTCACAGATCAACAAAACAAGGAAAGGCTAACAAGATCTGAGCTCAACATGAATAATGCGAGTATGAAATGTAATAGCTTGCAAGAAACAACATAGCAGAAGCAAGAAATAACAGAACATAAGCATACACAGCATACACAGCAGCACACATAATATCCATGCCAAATCCAACGCTGTAAAACAAGCTCACATCCGTACCTTAGTTCCGAGCTACAATTTCCACAACAAGCAGTCCCGAGCAACCAGATCTGAAACCTGCTAAGTCAAATAACAACGCTAACTCAGGGACGCAAAGCTCAGAGCTACGAACTGGGAGCTACAAACTCAACCAGCTCTGTCCTAACCTTCTAGCTCAACAAACAGCTCTAAACGAAGCGCAAGGGAGGAACTAACACTTACCCAACAAGCTACCTGAACGGCAAAAGCAAATCTGCTCAAATGCTAACTGACTACACAGGGAAGCTTCCTTCGCAATTCTCTTTCAGCTCTACAAAGTCTTCAAAAGAGGCATAGAACGAAGCGCCTCAGCAAGAGGATTCCAGTGCTACCACTCTTGCGTCCGTCGGAGCTGCCTACCGCCGGAAATCGAAGGAAATAATCTTCGGTGAACAATAGCTAGGGTATCGCGACAAGGTAAGGTTACGAGAATATTTCTAAGTGTCGGGAAAACAATAGCAAGACTACGGTCAAAGTCTTCTATATATACCACTTAAGTTCCCCAAATCTGATGAACAGTAACCACCGACATCTTTGGCTCAAAGCTGATACCCACTCAGATCTGAGTAACACTACAGACTTGGATCTTACGCTAACACAGCGCGCCATTACCAAACAGTTGGCGACAATGGTGGATCCGGATCCCGTTTCCCGGGGGCGCAGCGGAAGTTTAAAATTTTTGCCCCGAGATACGTTCAATACATTGAAATCAATCAATAAACCATTCATAGGGCGTTTATCGATTGTTACCTTGCTGGCGTCTAGGCGCCCGGCTCCAACCAGAATCACAGGGAAGCTGGCTCTTGAATTGTAGGTGGCGGTAGATCGTCATATCAGGTCCACGACCGGAATTACGAATCCTTCGTCAGCCTGCACTAGAAGGACTGACGAATTCGACACGAATGGAATCTCCTCAACACGACGATCGGAACAAGTCCGATCACGACAGGCGACGGCACATGTGGCAGCCGGCGGCGGCGCGTGGTGCTCGGCGGCGGCGAGGGAGAATTGGAGGAGGGGGCGGCGGCTATGTGGAGAGCTAGGGTTGAGTTGTGTTGTGTGAGATGTGTTGCCCTAGGTCTAGCATAAGTAGACCAATGATGGGCTTACACTAGTCCAATGGGCCTGGGGCGGGCCCAGGTCCATGTGAACATTCGTTTCAACCGTACCACCGTGGCTTCATCATAATTCCGATCGACGATCAGATCAGACCGATCGACTCAGTTTCCAAAACTGAATATTATGATGCGAAAACAATTTTTCAGACCACCTAGTCCAAAATTACAGTTTAGCCCCTCAACTTTGGGAAATCGCAATTTGACCCCTGTTGACTTTTAGGAAGTCGCACTCCCTAAATTCCTCCTCCTATGCTCAACACGTTGAGCTCAGATTCGTGTGGAAATCATGAATCCAGTACTTGTGTGACCCTCAATGGTTCAGGGATACAGCTAGCCGTGGGCCCACAACCATTGTGACTCCGAAATCACAATTTCGGACTTGCCCAACGGATCATGGTAAAGCGCCAACCAGTTGGTCATGGTTAGCATACAGTACGGTCCTTTCAAAACATATATTCCGATCAGATCAACGACCATTGGTAAATCGAGAGTCGCTAAAGATCCGATAACTATGCATACATCTTGGAGATCAAATAGTGACATCGCGAGTGTTACTAGGCAAACTCATTTACCTAAAACACATCCAGTACTCTGGCCAGAGATTTATCACACTATTGTCTCCTCAGATAACATAGGATATCCACGCATGAAAGCAAGCGGTGAATCCTCGACAACGAAGCATCGACTCCTACATGCATCGGGACCTCACCCAATCCCGCCGCCTAATGACCCCAAATGAGTCGGAAAACGGGTCAAAGTGAGGCGCCTATCATGTAGAGTGTCAATGACGTTTCGAGTAGTGAGGACTAATCAGTACAACCAAGACCTCGGACTTATCCACTCGACAAATGGCAACCACTTGGAAAGTCCGAACGAGGGTAGTTCGATAGATAACCAGGTCACTATCCATCTGCATGCTCAGAACATCACAATGTTCCCTACCAATGAAACATGGTACTTCACATCGCAGATGCTAGTCTCAAGCTCGGGCGGCGTTCTCCTCATTTTGACGGTCCAATCGACTAGGAACGAATTCAGAATACACAGTGACTACTAGATGTGTTTCATGATAGCCATCATATCCACTATCACATCTAACATACACTATGGTGCATTCTAGGTCTTTATCCAACACAATTGTTAATATTATAATCATAATGAAGATAAAGAATGCCATAAATAAATGCGAATTTCATAAATAAAGATTGTCATATACAAGAGTCAATAAAACCCACACGCCACAAGTTGGCTAGTTGGGCATCTACTCTAACAATCTCCCACTTGCCCTATAGCCAACTACTCATCAGACGCAGTCCCATTGTTTCGCGATGTTTTTCAAACAACGGTCCTGGCAAGGGCTTTGTAAGTGGATCAGCAATGTTGTCCGTGGAGGCGACTCTCTCAACTGCTATGTCACCTCTAGCCACAATATCTCGGATTATGTGGTTATTCCTCAGTATATGTTTGGATCTTTGGTGAAACCTAGGCTCCTTTGCTTGCGCAACGGCACCCGTGTTGTCGCAGTACATCGGGACTGGACCAACTCCATTAGGAATGACGCCCAACTCTTGGATGAAATTCCTTATCCAAACTGCCTCCTTAGCAGCAGCTGATGCTGCAATGTACTCAGCCTCAGTAGTTGAATCCGCGATGGTGTCTTGCTTGGAACTCTTCCAAGAGACAGCACCACCATTGAGCATGAATACAAATCCAGAGGTTGACTTCGAATCATCCACGTCACATTGGAAGCTAGAATCAGTGTAGCCTTCCAATTTCAGTTCACCACCCCCATAGACCATGAAAATATTCTTAGTCCTTCGCAAGTACTTAAGAATATCCTTCACAGCCTTCCAATGCAATTGGCCGGGGTTGGCCTGGTAGCGGCTTGTGACACTCAGAGCATATGCGACATCCGGTCTAGTTGAGATCATGCCATACATAATACTACCTATTACCGAGGCATATGGCACACGTGTCATACTCTCTATCTCCTCATCAGTCTTCGGACACATATACTTAGATAGAGTGACCCCGTGGCTCATAGGTAGGTGTCCTCTCTTGGACTCTTCCATAGAGAACCTCTTAAGTATGGTATCGATGTAGGTGGCTTGGGTGAGTTCGAGCATCCGTTTCGATCTATCCTGATAGATCTGTATTCCAAGAATATAGGATGTTTCACCCATGTCCTTCATCAAGACTCTACTAGACAATCATACTTTAGTTGACTGCAGAATTCCTACATCATTCTCAATGAGTAGAATGTCATCAACATAAAGTACAAGGAATGTCACAACGCTTTTAACTACCTTCTTATATACACATGGCTCCTCGGGATTCTTGATGAAACCAAATTCCTTAATTGTTTCATCAAATCTCAGGTTCCAACTTCTCGACGCTTGTTTGAGACCGTAGATCGATCTCTGAAGTTTGCATACCTTATGCTCACTTCCCACAGATGTGAAACCCTCAGGCTGCGTCATATAGATCTCTTCCATAATGTTTCCATTAAGGAACACAGTTTTCACATCCATTTGCCATATCTCATAGTCGTACCATGCGGCTATGGCCAGTAAGATTCTAATCGACTTGAACATTGCGACTGGTGAAAAGGTTTCATCATAGTCAACACCTTGCCTTTGAGTGTAACCTTTCGCGACCAGTCGTGCCTTGTAGGTCAATACCTTACCATCAGGCCCAAGTTTTCTCTTGTATATCCATTTGCACTCAATAGGAAAAATTCCTTCGGGAGGATTAACAAGAGTCCAAACATGGTTCGCATGCATTGAGTCAATCTCAGACTGCATTGCTTCAAGTCACAAATTAGAATCAGCATCGGAAATTGCCTCCTTGAAAGTCCTTGGATCTCATCCAACAACTTGATCACTTTGATCATCTTCAAGGAGGAAACCATATCTTTCAGGAGCCCTAGGAACCCTTTCGGATCTCCTAGGTGCGACCATTTCTGGTACCGGCTCTGGAGGCACAGGAGATTCACTTGGTACTTCAGTTGGTTCTCGAACTTCTTCGAGTTCTACTATTTTGCCTTTTCTATCAAGTAGAAATTCCCTTTCCATAAAGGTGGCATTCCTAGAAACAAACACTTTTGTTTCGTTTGGATAGTAGAAGTAGTACCCAATAGAATTCTTTGGATACCCAATGAAGTAGCATAAGATGGATCTAGTATCCAGCTTATCTCCCACTGTCTGCTTCACGTAAGCAGGACAACCCCAAATCCTCATGTATGAGTATTTGGGTGGTTTTCCCATCCATATCTCATATGGAGTCTTATCCACTGCCTTGGTGTGGACATTGTTCAACAACATTACCGCAGTTTCGAGCGCATAGACCCAAAACGAGGTAGGAAGCTCAGTGAAGCTCATCATAGACCGAACCATGTCCATCAAGGTTCGATTACGACGCTCCGCTACACCATTGAGCTGTGGTGTGGCCGGAGGGGTCCACTGCGAGAGAATCCCATTCTATTTCAGATAGTCTTGAAATTCAGCACTCAAGTATTCACCACCTCGATCGGATCGAAGTGCTTTAATACTTTTCCCTGATTGATTTTCTACTTCATCCTTGAATTCTTTGAACCTTTCAAAGGATTCAGACTTGTGCTTCATTAAGTACAAGTACCCATACCTAGAGTAATCATCGGTAAAGGTGATGAAGTATGTGTGACCGTACTTAGTACCAATGCTAAGTGGGCCACACACATCAGTATGGATCAAATCCAATGGGCCTTGAGCACGTTCAGGCTTGCCCTTGAATGATTGTTTAGTCATCTTTCCCTTGAGACAAGACTCACAAGTCGGTAGGGAGTTAATGTCTGACAAATCAAACATGTCACTCGTCACTAACTTGTTCATCCTTCTTAGGGAAATATGACCTAGCCTAGCGTGCCAAAGTTGTGCTGGGTTTAATCTATCGTATTTCCTTTTAATTGTTGTTGTATGTGTTTCGACATCGCGAGTTGGAACTTGTTTCAATTTTAAGGTGTACAAATCGTTTTCGCGTTCCCCAATTCCAATTAAACATTCATTCTTGTAAATATTGCAAATCGAATTAGCAAACATACAAGAATATCAATCACTATCAAGCATAGAAACAGAAATAATGTTCTTTATAAATTCGGGAACAAATAAAACGTTTCTCAATAACAACTTAAAATCTGAAGACAAAAATAAATAAACATCTCCTACAGCTACTGCAGCAACTCTTGCTCCATTGCCCAACCTCAAGTGGGTCTCACCCTCTTTAAGACGTCGGCTTCTTGTCATCACCTGCAAATCATTGCAGATATGAGATCCACATCCGGTATCAAGTACCCAAGAAGTCGAATTAAGAGACATATTTATTTCGATATAGAACATACCTTTTGCAGTTCGCAACTGCTGGAGTTACTCCTTGTAGTTCCTCCTCCAAAGCCCAGGCTTGTGGCAGTGGTGGCAAACATCCTCGGTCATGTTTGGCTTGGAAGTCTTTGCCTTAGGCTTCTTAGTGGGCTTTTACTCCTTCGCAGGGGCAGAACACTTCTTAACCTTGCGTCTGGGCTCCTTCTTCGCAGAGGAAGAAGATCCCATAAGGAGGACGGGCTTGTCCTTCTTTATGGTCCCCTCGAACACGACCAGCATGTTAACCACCTCTTCGAGGGTGGCTGCCAGCTTGTTCATGTTGAAGTTGACCACAAAGGGGTCGAATGCAGCGGGTATTGAGAGGAGAAGCAGATCCACAGACAGCTCATGTGGAAGTGTGATATCAAGGCCCGCCAGCTTTTCAACGAGCCCAATCATACGAACCCCATGCTCGCGGACCGAAGTCCCATCGCGCATGCGGCTCGTCATAAGTTCCTAGACAGCGATGAAACTCTCATGTCGAGAGTTCTCCCCATACAGTTCCTTGAGATGAAAGAGTATGTCAGCAGCATACTTCGTCTTCTCAAAGCGCCGTTGCATTTCGTTGGACATCGATGCCATCACATAGCATCGAGTCTTAAGCTCGTCGTTCCACCATTGTTTAAGCGTAGTCAGCTCCTCAGGGCTGATATCGGCAGGGGCTTCCTTCGGAGGGCTCTTCTCTATCGTATAGAGAAGTTTCTCCGAAGCCAACACAATGTTGAGGTTTCGAAGCCAGTCTTGGTAGTTCAGACCGGTGAACTTGTTGCTATCCAGTATAGCAGCGAGTGGGTTTTTGATCGAAGACATTTTGTAAGCAGTTATACTGAAAAGAAAAACAGACATGCATTACTAATTATATTTGGACATCGATGCCATCACATAGCATCGAGTCTTAAGCTCGTCGTTCCACCATTGTTTAAGCGTAGTCAGCTCCTCAGGGCTGATATCGGCAGGGGCTTCCTTCGGAGGGCTCTTCTCTATCGTATAGAGAAGTTTCTCCGAAGCCAACACAATGTTGAGGTTTCGAAGCCAGTCTTGGTAGTTCAGACCGGTGAACTTGTTGCTATCCAGTATAGCAGCGAGTGGGTTTTTGATCGAAGACATTTTGTAAGCAGTTATACTGAAAAGAAAAACAGACATGCATTACTAATTATATATGAAAAACGTTAAGACATAAAACGAGGTCATTTAGTTTTATGAATTACCCTCCCACTATTTTAACGATTTCACCACCCTCTAATTAAATCGGGAAAACAAGTTTCCTTAGTGGGTACACAGAGTCCAATCGATCGATCATGGTCCCGAATAATATCAGCCAACCATGACCCGCAAAAGGTAGAATCCAATTGCAACCGGTGCAACCTCCATGTATTTACCTCACGTCCAGTAAGGGCCCAATAATATGACGCCGATTACTATCACGTGTCAAGATGACCCATCAATGTTGAGTCGTGAAGGACGGTCCCCTTAACGTCCCCAATAATATGAGCCAACGTTAAAGGGAGTTCCAATCGACTCACAACGAGTGTGAATGACGTGTACAGCTTTCCGGCATACATACCCCCCTCAATAATATGAGCCGGGTCATGTATGCGGGTAGCATCGGCGTACACCCATTGTGATGGAAGGTAGGGATAATTTAAACAGATTTAAATTCCCTTAGTTTATCGAATAAACTTTTAATCTTGAAATTTGTTTTAAATCGTATTTAAAACGAGGGTTTTTATTTTTGAAAATTTGGTCTCAAAAATATTTTAAATCATAATTTAAAACATGCGGATTCAACATATATCGAATATATAAATAAACTTTGGGATGATCGATCGCGAGAGCTATGCGGTCCGTGGTTGCCAATCATGGACCTGGGTCCAGTCCTAGGTGAAATGCAATATGCAATGCAATCCTATTACAATTGCTTCCGGTTTTACAGATCTTCGGTCTTCAATATCTTTGATCGTCATGTCCACCGTCTTCAAATGTCCTCCCACTAAATCTAGTAATTTATATTTAAATTGCCATGACACACATGGGATACATATTTGTAGGGGTGGGAACGGACCACAAACAAACCCACTTTAATGATATCAACAATATATATACAACCAAAATCGTAAAACCTATAGCATACACCTAACACATTGGGCACGGCTCTCGATCATCCCAAACATGCAATCAATCTAATTAATTGACATAAATTAAAATAATCAAATCATATTTGATATTTACCTACAAAATCATATTTTAATTATAAAATCGCATTTTGTCGACAAAATCATATTTTAATCAACAAATCACATTTTAATTATAAAATCATATTTCATAACCAAAATCACATTTTGTAATTTTAATTGCATCAAATCGGGCTTAAAACAATTTTTGGCCCAAAATCTCAAAAATTTCAAAATCAATTTTGGTCAGACCAAAACCGGCCCAATATCGAATATTGGCCCGAAAACTTCATGGGCTGCCCGGGACAGGCCCGAAACAAAACCTAGAGGACAAAATAGCCGTCGCATCGCCACGAGGATCGCCGGACGGCCGCCGCCGCCAACGTAGTGTGCGGCACACGGCCGCACGCTGGCCGCGCCATGCGCGGCGTCTCTCTCGCGCGGCGCTGCCTCCCATCGTGCAATCAGTTGCGCGGAGGTAGCAGCCAGCGCGCGCCACCGTGCGCAACAATTGCGCACGGTGGTTGGCTAGCGCGCAACCGCGCGCGCGCTGTTGCGTGTGGTGGCGCAGCCGCATGCGGCGGCGCCGGCGGCTGGTTTAAAAAATTTTTTTTTTTCGTTTTCTGAAATCGAAATTCGAGATCTATGCAATTCAGGCAGTAAAATGTATCGAAGGATCTGAGCCTTGGCTCTGATACCACTGTTGGCGACAATGGCGGATCCGGATCACGTTTCCTGGGGGAGCAGCGGAAGTTTAAAATTTTTGCCCCGAGATACGTTCAATACATTGAAATCAATCAATAAACCATTCATAGGGCGTTTATTGATTGTTACCTTGCTGGCGTCTAGGCGCCCGGCTCCAACCAGAATCACAGGGAAGCTAGCTCTTAAATTGTAGGCGACGGTAGATCGTCTAATCAGGTCCACGACCGGAATTACGAATCCTTCGTCAGCCTGCACTAGAAGGACTGACGAATTCGACACAAACGGAATCTCCTCAACATGACGATCGGAACAAGTCCACTAGTCCAATGGGCCTGGGGCGGGCCCAGGTCCATGTGAACATTCGTTTCAACCGTACCACCGTGGCTTCATCATAATTCCGATCGACGATCAGATTGGATCGATCGACTCAGTTTCCAAAACTGAATATTATGATGCAAAACAATTTTTCAGACCACCTAGTCCAAAATTACAGTTTAGCCCCTCAACTTTGGGAAATCGCAATTTGACCCCTGTTGACTTTTAGGAAGTCGCATTCCCTAAAATCCTCCTCCTATGCTCAACACGTTGAGCTCAGTTTCCGTGCGGGAATCATGAATCCAGTACTTGTGTTACCCTCAATGGTTCAGGGATACAGCTAGCCGTGGGCCCACAACCATTGTGACTCCGAAATCACAATTTCGGAATTGCCCATCGGATCATGGTAAAGCGCCTAGCAAAATCGCCCCATGATCCCATAGGTATCACTGATAGTTCCTGCAAGAACCAGTTGGTCGTGGTTAGCATACAGTACGGTCCTTTCAACACATATATCCCGATCAGATCAACGACCATTGGTAAATCGAGAGTCGCTATAGATCCGATAACTATGCATACATCTTGGAGATCAAATAGTGACATCGCGAGTGTAACTAGGAAAACCCATTTACCTAAAACACATCCAGTACTCTAGCCAGAGATTTATCACACTATTGTCTCCTCAGACTTGGAGATCAAATAGTGACATCGCGAGTGTAACTAGGAAAACCCATTTACCTAAAACACATCCAGTACTCTAGCCAGAGATTTATCACACTATTGTCTCCTCAGATAACATAGGATATCCACGCATGAAAGCGAGCGGTGAATCCTCGACAACGAAGCATCGACTCCTACATGCATCGGGACCTCACCCAATCCCGCCGCCTAATGACCCCAAATGAGTCGGCAAACGGGTCAAAGTGAGGCGCCTATCATGATAGATCACCAGGTCACTATCCATCTGCATGCTCAGAACATCACAATGTTCCCTACCAATGAAACATGGTACTTCACATCGCAGATGCTAGTCTCAAGCTCGGGCGGCCTTATCCTCATTTTGACGGCCCAATCGACTAGGAACGAATTCAGAATACACAGTGACTACTAGATGTGTTTCATGATAGCCATCATATCCACTATCACATCTAACATACACTATGGTGCATTCTAGGTCTTTATCCAACACAATTGTTAACATTATAATCATAATGAAGATCAAGAATGCCATAAATAAATGTGAATTTCATAAATAAAGATTGTCATATACAAGAGTCAATAAAACCCACACGCCACAAATTGGCTAGTTGGGCATCTACTCTAACACAAACGACGTCGCAACACCAGTCAAATAATTAAACACGCGTCACTCAAAACGGCGTCTCTCTCAAAACGGCGTCGTACTGGAGTCCACTGTTCCTACTGGACACGTCATCCCGCTAACACCAAATCTGTTGTCGCTAAACGGCGTCACATCGCCACTCAGATCTGAAAGACCAGATCTCACACAAGCATTGACCAGTCAAAGCTGAAATCCCTAGACCGCTTCGGTCTACCCCAAACCATGAACCGGGACTACGAACCGGACCTGTCCACGTACCACTACAACACGCTAATCCACATCTGGTTTCTTCCAAAATGATGTCGCTTCGCTACCCGCTAACAAAATTCACTAGCGTGCCAAGAATAAAGCGCGACTACCAGATTTCACCACCAAATCTGAATTTGATAATCTAGCGCTGACCAACACTCAAATCTGATCATTTTCCACAGAAGTTCTCTAACAATCCAGAGCTATTTCGAAGGCTTCTACTGACCCGATTACTTCACCAAGCATACCAGCCCAAAGCTGGATCATCCCATATATGTTCAAGCCAAATCTGGTCTATGCTAAACCCGATTAATTAACTCAATTAATCCAATAATATTTCGGGTCTCACATATCTCCCCACTGAAATAAGATTTCATCCTCAAAATCAAACAACAACTCCATATCTGAACCAGAACTCAATAGAACATTCCAAAACTGGATAACCACGCTATGCACAAAACAACCAGTAACCTCTAACACGCAACAGGAGGCTACTAACCAAGAGTTCAAGATAACTAGAACAAACAACAAACAAACAAGCAACTAGCTACTGGAGTTAATGCAAAAGCTACTCAAACAGATGAGGTCATTCACGTTGCATTTTCTCCTCCAACTCCCAAGTAGCTTCTTCTATACCATGTTTGCTCCACTGGACCATCACCAAGGGAATGGTCTTATTCCTGAGCTGCTTCTCCTTTATGTCCAAGATCTGCAAGGGATACTCAACATAACTCAAAGTTCTATATAGCTCCACCTCGTCAGTTGGAAACATATGAGAAGGATCTGGCTCATATTCCTCAACATAGACATATGAAACACATCATGCAATGAGGACAGATCTGGCGGCAACAACAAACGGTAAGCCAAAGGGCCAATCCTTTCAACAATCTCATAAGGTCCAACATAACGAGGAGCCAATTTTCCCTTGAGACCAAATCTCATAACACTTCTAAAATGAGAGACTTTAAAAAAAACCAGATCTCCAACCTGAAATTCTAAAGGCCTACGTCTTCTGTTCGCATAGCTAGCTTGGCGATCTTGTGCAGCTTACATTGTTAGAGTAGATGCCCAACTAGCCAACTTGTGGTGTGTGGGTTTTATAGACTCTTGTACAAACAGTCTTTATATATGATTTTCGCATTTACTCATATGACATTCTGTACTTTCATTATGTGTGTAATGATTTGCAATTGCGTTGAGTAAAGACCTAGAATGCACTAAAGCGTATGTTAGATGTGATAGTGGGTATGACGGCTATCATGAAACACATCTAATAGTCGCTGTGTATTCCAAAAATGTTCCTAGTCGATTGGGCCGTCAAAATGAGGATAAGGCCGCCCGAGTTCGAGACTAGTATCTGCGATGCGAAGTACCATGTTTCATTGGTAGGGAACATTGTGATGTTCTGAGCATGCAGATAGATAGTGACCTGGTGATCTATCGAACTACCCTCGTTCGGACTTTCCAAGTGGTTACCATTTGTCGAGTGGATAAGTCCGAGGTCTTGGTTGTACTGATTAGTCCTCACGACTCGAAACGTCATTGATACTCTACATGATAGGCGTCTCACTTTGACCCGTTTGCCGACTCACTGGGGTCATAAGGAATCGGGATTGGGTGAGACCCCGATGCATGTAGGAGTCGATGCATCGTTGTCGAGGATTCACCGCTCGTAGACATGCGTGGATATCCTATGCTATCTGAGGGGATAATAGTGTATAAATCTCTGGCCAGAGTACTAGAAGTGTTTTAGGTAAATGTGTTTACCTAGTTACACTCGCGATGTCACTATTCGATCTCCAAGATGTATGCATAGCTATCGGATCTCTAGCGACTCTCGATTTACCAATGGTC
>KV018510.1:228770-245985 GCA_001598015.1 Dorcoceras hygrometricum
GTCCGGAATTGTGATTCCGGAGCCACAATGGTTGTGGGCCCACGGCTAGCTGTATCCCTGAACCATTGAGGGTCACACAAGTACTGGATTCGAGATTCCCGCACGGATACTCAGCTCAATGTGTTGAGCATACGAAGAGGATTTTGGGGAGTGCGCTTCCTAAAAAGTCAACAGAGGTCAAATTGTGATTTGCCGATGTTGAGGGGCAAAACGGTCATTTTGCACTGGGGTTCTGAAAAATGGTTTTTCAGATCATAGTATTCAGTTTTGGAAACTGAGTCGATCGGTCCTATCTGATAAGCGATCGGAGTTATAATGAAGTCTCGGTGATGGGGATGAACTGAATGTTCATCCGTTGGACCCGGGCCCGTTGGGCCGGTCCAAGTCCATCCTTAATCCTATTTAATTAAGCCTAAACCTAGACTTCATGTAACACTCTCATAAAACCCTAACCCTAAGCATTGGAGCCGCCGCCCCCTCCTCCTCAAAGCCTCACGCCGCCGCCGCTCGCCGCCGCCTCTTCGCCGGAAATTGTTCCGACCAAATTTGACAAGGAGAATCCGTCCGCGCAGATCTCGTCAGGCCTTCTAGTGCAGGCTGATGAAGGAATCCCGTCTCCGGTCGTGGACCTGATTGACGATATCTACCGCCGCCTACCGTGAAGTGCCGTTTTCTTTACCAAATCGATCGGAGCCAGGCACGAGTTGCCAGCAAGGTAGTGATTCTAAACGCCCTATGAATGTCATAGTTTCGTGTTTTGTTAATCGTATTGATCGTCTCCCGGCACATGTTTTTGTTCTTCCGCTGCCTCGCCGGGGGGCGTGATCCGGATCCCAACAGTGGTATCAGAGCCCAGGTTTTCGGATCTGATAAATACTTTATGCCTTATTGTATATAATCTTTTAATTTTCAGAATCGAAAACCGAAGAGACGGCCACGGCGTCGCCGCGCAAGGCGGCGCCCCTCCTCGCGCACTTGTGCGCAAGCAACCGCGGGCAATGGACGTGCAATGGCCGGTCGGGATTGCTACTCTTTGCGCCAAGGCTGGTCGACGATCTCCGCACGATGCCGCGCCCGTTGGCCACACGCTGGCCATTCGTTTGCGCGCTCGCCGCGCGATGGGCGCGCTGGCCGCGGATGGATTGGGGATCGCTAGGCGCCGCCTCGCGCGAATTGTCGCGCACCGCCGCGCTGCTGTGCGCCATGGATGCCGCTGATTTGCTGCACGTCGTGGTCGATGGCTGTGCGACGATGGTTGACGATGAGCGCCGCTGATGGCACGGCCGTGCGTCGCGCTTGGCGCGACGCCGCGCGCGGCTACCGTGCGAAGATTTTCGTGTGGCGCCGCCGCCGGCCGGCCGCCACTCTGGCGAAGCTCCGGCGATATCGACGGCTGATTTCTTCTAGGGTTTGGTTCGGGCCTGTCCAGGGCAGCCCGTGAAATTTTCGGGCCGGTATACGATATCGGGCCCGTTCTGGTCGATTTTGAAATTTTAAGATTTTTGGGCCTAGAATTGTTTTAAGCCCAATTTGATACAATTAAAATTGTAAAATATGATTTTAATTATAAAATATGATTTTATAATGGACCGCATAGCTCTCGCGATAGATCATCCCAATATTTGTTTATATATGTTGATATATAGATTAATTGAATCCGTATGTTGCATGTTTTAAATTAGATTTAAATATGCATGAGACCAAAGTTTTTCAAAATAAAATCCCTCGTTTTAAATATGATTTAAAACTTATATCAAGATAAAATGTTTATTCGATAAACTAAAGGGTATTTAAAATTGTTTAAATTTCCCTACCTTCCATCAACAATGGGTGTACGTCGATGCTACCCGTATACATGGCCTGGCCCGGCTCATATTATTGAGGGGGTCATGTATGTCAGAAAGCTTTCCACGCCATTGACAACTGTTGTGAGTCGGTGGGAACTCCCTTTAACGTTGGCTCATATTATTGGGGACGTTAAGGGGACCGTCCTTCACGACTCAACATTGATGGGTCAATCTTGACACGTGATAGTAAACGGCGTCATATTATTGGGTCCTTACTGGACGTGAGGTAAATACATGGAGGTTGCACCGGTTGCAATCGGAAACTACCTTTTGGGGGTCATGGATGGCTGATATTATTCGGGTCCATGATCGCTTGATTGGGCTCCGTGTACCCACTAAAGAAACCTGTTTTCTCGATTTCATTAGAGGGTGGTGAAATCGTTAAAATAGTGGGAGGGTAATTCATAAAACTTAACGACCATGTTTTATGTCTTAGCGTTTATTTTATATATAGTTAGTGATTCATGTCTGTTTTTCTTTTCAGTATTACTGCTTATAAAATGGTTTCGATGAAAAACCCGCTCGCTGGTATACTGGATAGCAACAGGTTCATCGGTCTGAACTACCAAGACTGGCTCCGGAACCTCAATCTTGTATTGGCTTCGGAGAAGCTCCTCTATACGATAGAGAAGTCCCCTCCGGAGGAAACCCCTGCCAACATCATCCCTGAGGAGCTGATTATGCTTAACCAATGGCGGGACGACGAGATTAAAGCTCGGTGCTATGTGATGGCATCGATGTCCAATGAAATGCAACGGCGTTTTGAGAATACAAAGTATGCCTCTGCCATACTCTTTCATCTCAAAGAGCTGTACTGGGAGAACTCTCGACATGAGAGGTTCACGACTGTCAAGGGGCTGATGACGAGCCGCATGCGCGATGGGACTTCGGTCCACGAGCATGGGTTCGTATGATTGGGCTCATTGAAAAGCTGTCGGGCCTTGATATCGCACTTCCACACGAGCTGTCTGTGGATGTACTTCTCCTCTCACTGCCTGCTGCATTTGACCCCTTTGTGGTCAACTTCAACATGAACAAGCTGGAAGCCACCCTTGAAGAGGTGGTTAACATGCTCGTAGTGTTCGAAGGGACCATAAAGAAGGACAAACCCGTCCTCCTTCTGGGTTCTTCTTCCTCTGCGAAGAAGGGGCCCAGACGCAAGAGCAAGAAGCGTTCTGCTCCTGCGAAGGAGGAAAAGTCTGCCAAGAAGACAAAGGCAAAGGCTTCTTGAACAATGTCCACACCCAGGCAGTGGATAAGACTCCGTATGAGATATGGATGGGCAAACCACCCAAGTACTCATTTATGAGGATTTGGGGATGCCCTGCTTTCGTGAAGCAGACAGTGGGAGATAAGCTGGATACGAGATCCATCTTATGCTACTTCATTGGGTATCCAAAGAATTCCATTGGATACTACTTCTACTATCCGAGCGAAACAAAAGTGTTTGTTTCTAGGAATGCCACCTTTATGGAAAGGGAATTTCTACTTGATAGAAAAGGCAAGATAGTAGAACTCGAAGAGGTTTGAGATCCAATCGAAGTATCAAGTGAATCTCCCGTACCTCCAGAGCCAGTACCAGAAATGGTCGCACCTAGGAGGTCCGAAAGGATTCCTAGGGCTCCTGAGAGATATGGTTTTCTCCTTGAAGATGATCAAGGTGATCAAGTTGTTGGATCTGATCCAAGAACTTTCAAGGAGGCAATTTCCGATGCTGATTCTAATTTGTGGCTTGAAGCAATGCAGTCTGAGTTTGACTCAATGCATGCTAACCAAGTTTGGACTCTTGTTAACCCTCCCGAAGGAATTGTTCCTATTGGGTGCAAATGGGTATACAAGAGGAAACTTGGGCCTGATGGTAAGGTAATGACCTACAAGGCACGACTGGTCGCGAAAGGTTACACTCAAAGGCAAGGTGTTGACTATGATGAAACTTTTTCACCAGTCGCAATGTTCAAGTCGATTAGAATCTTGTTAGCCATAGCCGCATGGTCGACTATGAGATATGGCAAATGGATGTGAAAACTGCGTTCCTTAATGGAAACATTAAGGAAGAGATCTATATGACGCAGCCTGAGGGTTTCACATCTGTCAGAAGCGAGCATAAGGTATGCAAGCTTCAGAGATCGATCTACGGTCTCAAACAAGCATCGCGAAGTTGGAACCTGAGATTCGATGAAACAATTAAGGAAAAAAGCTGTCGGGCCTTGATATCGCACTTCCACACGAGCTGTCTGTGGATGTACTTCTCCTCTCACTGCCTGCTGCATTTGACCCCTTTGTGGTCAACTTCAACATGAACAAGCTGGAAGCCACCCTTGAAGAGGTGGTTAACATGCTCGTAGTGTTCGAAGGGACCATAAAGAAGGACAAACCCGTCCTCCTTCTGGGTTCTTCTTCCTCTGCGAAGAAGGGGCCCAGACGCAAGAGCAAGAATCGTTCTGCTCCTGCGAAGGAGGAGAAGTCCGCCAAGAAGCCAATGGAAAAGGCTTCTAAACCAAACAAGAGCGAGGATGTTTGCCACCACTGCCACAAGGCTGGGCATTGGAGGAGGAACTGCAAGGAGTACCTCGAGCAGTTGCGAACTGCAAAAGGTATGTTATATATTGAAATAAATATGTCTCTTAATTCAACTTCTTGGGTACTTGATACCGGATGTGGATCTCATATCTGCAATGATTTGCAGGTGATGACAAGAAGTCGACGTCTTAGAGAGGGTGAGACGCACTTAAGGATTGGCAATGGAGCAAGAGTTGCTGCAGTAGCTATAGGAGATGTTTATTTATTTCTGTCTTCTGATTTTAAGTTGTTATTGAGAAACGTTTTATTTGTTCCCGAATTAATAAAGAACATTATTTCTGTTTCTATGCTTGATAGTGATGGATATTCTTGTATGTTTGCTAATTCGATTTGCAATATTTACAAGAATGAATGTTTAATTGGAATTGGGGAACGCGAAAACGATTTATACACCTTAAAATTAAAAGACGTTCTAACTCGCGATGTCGAAGCACATACAACAACGATTAAAAGGAAACACGATAACTTGAACCCAGCACAACTTTGGCACGCCAGGCTAGGTCATATTTCTCTAAGTAGGATGAACAAGTTGGTTAGGAGTGACTTGTTTGATCTGTCAGACATGAACTCCCTACCGACTTGTGAATCTTGTCTTAAGGGAAAGATGACCAAGCAACCCTTCAAGGGCAAGGGTGAGCGTGCTCAAGGCCTATTGGATTTGATCCACACTAATGTGTGCGGCCCGTTTAGTATTGGTACTAAATACGGTCACACATACTTCATCACCTTTACCGACGATCACTCTAGGTATGGGTACTTGTACTTGATGAAGTACAAGTATGAATCCTTTGAAAAGTTCAAAGAATTCAAGGCTGAAGTAGAAAATCAATTAGGCAAAAGTATTAAAGCACTTCGATCGGTAGTATTATGTATGGCATGATCTCGACTAGACCGGATGTCGCGTATGCTCTGAGTGTCACGAGCCGCCACCAGGCCAACCCGGCCAATTGCATTGGAAGGCTGTGAAGGATATTCTTAAGTACTTGCGAAGGACTAAGAATATGTTCATGGTCTATGGGGGTGGTGAACTGAAACTGGAAGGCTACACTGATTCTGGCTTCCAGTGTGGCGTGGATGATTCGAAATCAACCTCTGGATTTGTATTCATGCTCAATGGTGGTGCTGTCTCTTAGAAGAGTTCCAAGCAAGACACCATCGCGGATTCAACCACTGAGGCTGAGTACATTGCAGCATCAGCTGCTGCTAAGGAGGCCGTTTGGATAAGGAATTTCATCCAAGAGTTGGGCGTCATTCCTAATGGAGTTGGTCCAGTCCCGGTGTACTGCGACAACACGGGTGCCGTTGCGCAAGCAAAGGAGCCTAGGTCTCACCAAAGATCCAAACACATACTGAGGAAATACCAAATAATCCGAGATATTGTGGCTAGAGGTGACATAGCAGTTGAGAGAGTCGCCTCTGCAGACAACGTTGCTGATCCACTTACGAAGCCCTTGCCTGGGTTGTTTGAAAAACATCGCGAAACAATGGGACTGCGTCTGATGAGTAGTTGGCTTTAGGGCAAGTGGGAGATTGTTAGAGTAGATGCCCAACTAGCCAACTTGTGGCGTGTGGGTTTATAGACTCTTGTATATGACAATCTTTATATATGATATTCGCATTTATTCATATGGCATTCTTTACTTTCATTGTGTGTATGATGATTTACAATTGCGTTGAGTAAAGACCTAGAATGCACTAAAGCGTATGTTAGATGTGATAGTGGGTATGACGGCTATCATGAAACACATCTAATAGTCGCTGTGTATTCTGAACATGTTCCTAGTCGATTGGGCCGTCAAAATGAGGATAAGGCCGCCCGAGTTCGAGACTAGTATCTGCGATGCGAAGTACCATGTTTCATTGGTAGGGAACATTGTGATGTTCTGAGCATGCAAATAGATAGTGACCTGGTGATCTATCGAACTACCCTCGTTCGGACTTTCCAAGTGGTTACCATTTGTCGAGTGGATAAGTCCGAGGTCTTGGTTGTACTAATTAGTCCTCAAGACTCGAAACGTCATTGAGACTCTACATGATAGGCGTCTCACTTTGACCCGTTTGCCGACTCACTTGGGGTCATAAGGCGTCGGGATTGGGTGAGACCCCGATGCATGTAGGAGTCGATGCATCGTTGTCGAGAATTCACCGCTCGCAGACATGCGTGGATATCCTATGCTATCTGAGGGGATAATAGTGTATAAATCTCTGGCCAGAGTACTAGAAGTGTTTTAGGTAAATGTGTTTACCTAGTTACACTCGCGATGTCACTATTCGATCTCCAGGATGTATTCATAGCTATCGGATCTATAGCGACTCTCGATTTACCAATGGTCGTTGATCTGATCGGGATATATGGATTGAAAGGACCGTACTGTACGCTAACCACGACCAACTGGTTCTTGCAGGCACTATCAGTGATACCTAGGGGATCATGGGGCGATGTTGCTAGACGATCTTACCATGATCCGTTGGGCAGGTCCGGAATTGTGATTCCGGAGCCACAATGGTTTTGGACCCACGGCTAGCTGTATCCCTGAACCATTGAGGGCCACACAAGTACTGGATTCGAGATTCCCGCACGGATACTCAGCTCAATGTGTTGAGCGTACGAAGAGGATTTTGGGAGTGCGACTTCCTAAAAAGTCAACAGAGGTCAAATTGTGATTTGTCGATGTTGAGGGGCAAAACGGTCATTTTGCACTGGGGTTCTGAAAAATTGTTTTTTAGATCATAGTATTCAGTTTTGGAAACTGAGTTGATCGGTCCGATCTGATCGGCGATCGGAGTTATAATGAAGTCTCGGTGATGGGGATGAACTGAATGTTCATCCGTTGGACCCGGGCCCGTTGGGCCGGTCCAAGTCCATCCTTAATCCTATTTAATTAAGCCTAAACCTAAACTTCATGTAACACTCTCATAAAACCCTAACCCTAAGCATTGGAGCCGCCGCCCCCTCCTCCTCAAAGCCTCACGCCGCCGCCGCCGTGCGCCGCTCGCCGCCGCCGCCGCCGCCGCCTCTTCGCCGGAAATTGTTCCGGCCAAATTTGACGAGGAGAATCCCTCCGCGAAGATCTCGTCAGGCCTTCTAGTGCAGGCTGACGAAGGAATCCCGTCTCCGGTCGTGGACCTGATTGACGATATCTACCGCCGCCTACCGTGAAGTGCCGTTTTCTTTACGAAACCGGTCGGAGCCAGGCACGAGTTGCCAGCAAGGTAGTGATTCTAAACGCCCTATGAATGTCATAGTTTCGTGTTTTGTTAATTGTATTGATCGTCTCCCGGCACATGTTTTTGTTCTTTCGCTGCCTCATCGGGGGGAGTGATCCGGATTCCAACAGTTGTGAGATTTCATGGTGTTCTAATGTCGATAGTTTTTTACAGGGATCCTAGGCTCACTTCCCGAGCTGTAGTGATGGATTTCAGTGGAGTTGGCAGGATTCTTTATCCTTAGTGGAGTTTTCCTATAACAATAGTTACAAGGTGACTATTGGACTGAGATCGTTTGAGGCTTTGTATGGTAAGAAGTGCAGGTCACCGATCTGTTGGGAAGAGGTTGGAGAAAGGCAGTTATCTTCACCAGATTTTGTGCAGCAAATGAGAGATCAAGTTGACCTAATCAGGAAGAGAATGAAAGCAGTTCAAGCCAGTTATGCGAACAAGAGGCTTAGAACTTTGGATTTTTAGGTTGATGATCGAGTCTTCTTAAATGTTTCTCCTTTCACAAGTGTAATTTGATTCGGATTTAAGGGTAATTGTTAAGATATAAAAATTGATTTTTGTTGATAACAAATACAAGAACCAGTTTACAGCGGACGCAGAACAGTTCAAAGTTCATCGAACAGCTTATAGCGTTGTGCTACAACATACAAAGAGCAGAACAACTTGCGGTTTTGCTATAAAGCTCAGGACATCGTAGAACAGTTCAGAGCATGGAGAGCAGCTCAGAGCTTATCCAACAGCTTATCACAACATATATCAGCTCAGAGCAGCGAAGATCAGCTAAGAGCAAACTGAACAGTCTACAGCGTACTCTTTCAGCTTTGGACATGCAGAATAGTTCAGATTGGAGCTTCGAGATCAGTACAGTACTTGTGTATAGGATTCAGTTTAGAGAAGATTCAGAATGGAGCTTTGCATATAGAACATCTTACAACAGTTTACGGGTTTGTACAGCTTAGACAGTACATTGAACATCTTACAGCTTAGACAGCGCAGAACTCAGTTCAGCGAGAACAGCTCAAAGAACAACTCAGATCGTTCGTGTGAGGATTGAGAGTTTAGATTTGTGATTAATTGGTTGGATTTGGGATTAATCACGTGATTTTGAGGTTTCTGCTGAATTTTTGAGCGTCGCGTTAAGTTTTTGGGAATTTCCTACCGTAGCGATTTTGGAGCAAAAATGTTAGCAGCAGGTTACTGTAGCTCCTGCTGGTGGAATTTGAAATCAGCAGGTATGGTGACGTCAGCGTGACGCATGAAGATCTGCTGGTTTTGGTGCGAATAGAAGTTGCTGCTGGTAGACATCGCGCGTAGTGTGAGATTGAGCGAGGTAGTGACGCGTGTTAGTCAACATTTTGGAGCGTTGACTATTAGATTCAGCAGATGCGTTTGTGAAAGAGATCAGCAGATGAGTATTTGTCGCGAGAGCTGTCGATAGATATGATGACGTAGGCGTGACGTAATGTTTGCTGCTGATTGTAATTGCGTTGTATTGCTTGCTACTGATCAGCAGATGCGCAATACTAGCGTTGAGAAGCAGCGTCGTTTGAGTTAGTGGAAACGCTGCGTTTTGAACTTTTCGTTGAGAGTTCAGCAGATGCGCAATTTCAAAGGCGTCGAGATGCGTCGTCGTTTTGAGAACTTCGCGCGATCAGCAGATGGTTTGTTTTGCTTGCGAGAGTTGATGCGCAATACTAGCGTTGAGAAGCAGCGTCGTTTGAGTTAGTGGAAACGCTGCGTTTTGAACTTTTCGTTGAGAGTTCAGCAGATGCGCAATTTCAAAGGCGTCGAGATGCGTCGTCGTTTTGAGAACTTCGCGCGATCAGCAGATGGTTTGTTTTGCTTGCGAGAGAACGTTTGGCAGTCCTTTGTATTTCGAGTTCTGTTTTAGTAGTCTAAGCCTGCGTGGAAGTGTAGAATTTAGATCAGCTCAGCTTGATTGAGCTAAGATTTTAGCTATGTTGTAACAGATTTGAGCTTCCAGGAAGTTCCTGCTGCGTGATTTGAGCCAGGAGAATCTGTTAGGTAAATTGAGGAATTGAGATACGATTGAGCAGTCCTTAGCAGTATTGAGCGTGAACATGTTTATATTTCAATGTTGTGAAAACCGTGAGTTTGCTGCTATGTGTTTACGTGGAACAGATTGATGAATTGATTGAGTTGTTTATTCTGGTTGCACGTATATGAATTGTATGCATTATGCATTGATTTAGAATGGCATTCATGCATACATATTGAGCCTGAATTGACAAGCGCGCGGTTGTTTATTTGTTAGTTGCTGCTGAATTTTACGAAAAGGAAAAGAGGGTTGCTGCTGATTGCTTCCTGCTGATTTCTTTGGCTGATTTGTATGAATCAGCAGGTGAGATTTGAAGAGGTATATATAGAAGTGTTGATCGACACTTAGATTATTTTGAGCCAGATATCTCTTATCTCTTCCCCTTCAAACCCTCGATGAGTTACTGTTCACCATCTTCTTCTATCGCCATTTCCTGTCGATTCCAGCCTTCGTTTTTGATATTCTTGGTGGCGCTGGACTCCTTGAGACTTGCTCTTTCCATTGATGCTAGTTTGGAAATTTGGAGCGTCGAGTTGAGAATTCCGAAGGCCCTGCTCGTTCGTGAATTGCGGGCTGCGTGGAGTAGATTCAGCAGTTGGTTCTTTTAAGCTTGTGGGTGAGCATTTCTTGTAGTTTGAGCTCGGATATTAGTAGTTAATGCCTGCGTAGTGAATTACGTGAATCAGTATGTTGAATGATTGAGTTACATTCTGTTTTACGTATTGTACATTGTATGCATTGAGCATTGATATTGATTGGCATCATGCATACATATTGAGCCTTTGACAGATTGATTTGATTACCTGATTGGGTGCCACGTTGTGACTGGCCGACTTTGAGTCGTGCCCGAAAAGTCCAACGCTATCGTCGGAGTGGTGACTACCGGATTCGAGTGTCTACCACCGAGCTGTGATGGGCTGACGGGCCCCGATGATCACGGACCGATGATTTCCCGGTTGATAGACCGTGGTATAGAGGCTTGATTTGAGTTGCCAGTTGATAGACTGGTCTTGCTATCCGATTTTCTTGACAGCCCTCATGCATTCATAGCAGTGATTTGTAGCATGTTGCATGTTTATCTGCTTTGATAGCTCTTCGTACTGAGGCTTGACCTCGTGCATGTTTTTCCTGTTTTGTCTTGTTTGGGTCTGCGTGCCCATTTGCAGGAGCTTTAGGTAACCAAGCTGGGCAGAGTGGAAGTTCAGCTGGTCGATCCCCTCATCCCTGAGTCCCAGTTATTTATGATATGTATTGAACCGGGGGATGCCCGTGTTTTATTGTATTTGGGGATCTGTATTTTGAATTGTATTATGTGGTTACCTGTTATATGAGTTTGAGTTAACTCATATTTTGAGTATTGAATATTTTGAATGTATGATTTGAAGTTCAGGCCCATGTTATTTCGAAAAATTTTTAAGCCCTGATTTTAAGCTTCCGTGATTTTGCGCTTTTATTGTGTTAATCGTTAGTAATTAGCACGGGGCCTGACAGTTCGAACAGTTGTTCAGAGATTATTTAGATCGGAGCTAACTCTCTAGTCAATGTTTGTACTTTCGTCAGCTTACAGAACATCTTACAGAGAAGAATTGCTACAGTAAGGTGGTACAGTAAGTTGCTACAGTAACAGAAAGAATCGTCTTCCAGAACAGCCTTGTACTGCATATCAGATTAGAACTGGAAGAAGTTCAGCTCAGCAGAAACAATTTTTGAATCAGTTCGCAAGTACAGTACAGTTGTTCTCGTAACAGCTTAGAATTTACAAGCTTTAAATTCACGTCTGCAGCAAACCAGCTCAGAGCTTATGTATAACTAAAGACGTGATTCTATTAGATAAATTAAAATCAATTAAGATCAATACTTCACAGTTTAAGAGGGTGTTCTATGACTATGCTCACTGTGAAGAGTTTAAGAGTTTAAGAGGGGGACAAGCTGACTGTAGATTTGGCTATGCTCACCTGGGAAGAGTTTAGGAGGGTGTTCTATGATCAATACTTCACAGTTGATTTGAGGGCTGAGCTGAAGAGAGAATTTCTAACTCTAAAATAGGGGGTATGCCAGTGCGGGATTATATCTGCAAATTTGAAAGAGGATGTTACTTTGTTCCTCTGATTGGAAGGGATTCGGAGGAGAAGCTCCGTCATTTTGTTGATGAATTAAGGTCAATGTTGAAACATGACATTAGGCTTGCTAAATCAACTGACTACAGGGCAACAGTAAACAAAGCCCTACGAGCTGCACAATATTGGAAAGAGGTTGGCGAAGAACGTCAATTGAAACGTCAGGCTTTTCAAACTAAGGATCGCATACAATCCAAGAGACCCAACAACAACCAGCAGAGGTCTCAAGGACAAAGACCCCTACAAGCCCAACCGATCAACGCAATTCCTAATGTAGATAACAAGCCAGCTTGTCCAATCTGTCAAAAGAATCATGCTGGTCAGTGCCGAGCTGGTCGGGGTGGGTGTTACAAATTTGGCAAGCCAGGCCACATATCCAAGTATTGTCCACAGTCCAAGCAACTCATCACCAGTAGGGGCCTATGTAATGACAGTATATCAGACTCAACCAGACTCCACGGTGGTTACAGGTAAAACTGTTGTCGTCAGTATGCCTACTCTAGCTTTGTTAGATTCTGGTGCAACTCACTCTTTTATATCAACAGTTTTTTCTAAGAAAATATCTATTCAAACAGAAGTATTAGAGATAGGTTATTGTGTAAACATTCCATCGGGAGAAAGTTTATTAACCAAAAGTGTTTTTCACAACTTAGAGCTTAAACTGTAGGGGTATTTCATATGTGCAGATCTAATAGTACTACACATGCTTGAGTTTGATTTAATTTTGGGAATGTATTAGTTAACAAAGTATGGTGTAATTATTGATTTTAAGCAAAGAACTCTAGAAATTAAACCACCCAGCGGGAACCCATTTTTGTTCCAAGCTGATAGACTCAACGGAAACCCTAAGCTGATATCAGCCTGATAGACTCAACGGAAACCCTAAGCTGATATCAGCCCTGAAAGGCCAGAGCTATTTAAAGAAGGGATATCAAGGATTTAATTTAGTGCATTATCGATAGTAGAAGATAAGAAATCTAAACTGGAAAATATTTAAGTAGTTCACGAATTTCCTGACGTGTTCCCAGAAGACATATCTGGCCTGCCAGATCGGGAGCTAGAATTTGAATTGTCTTAGTACCTGAAGCTGCTCCAATATCTAAGACGCCATATAGACTTGCTCCTACAGAAATTAAGGAGTTGAAGAATCAAATCCAAGACCTATTAAACAAAGGTTCATTCGTCCTAGCACTTCATCATGGGGAGCCACAGTGCTGTTTATCAAGAAAAAGGACGGTAGTATGCGATTATGCATTGAATATAGGGAGTTGAATAGATTAACTATCAAGAGTAATATCATCTCCCTATGATTGATTATCTGTTTGATCAGTTACAAGGTGAAGCTATATTTTTTAAGATAGATATCCTCTCTGGATATCATCAGTTAAAGATTAAAGAAGCAGATGTCTATAAAACTGCTTTCAGAACGTGCTATGAACATTACGAATTTCTAGTGATACCATTTGGGTTAACAAACGCGCCTTCAGCGTTTATGGTTTTAATGAATAGGATGTTTCAACCTTTCTTAGATCAATTCATAATAGTGTTTATAGATGACATGCTAAATCTATTCTAAGAACAAAACCGAACATTTAGATCAGCTTAGATATGCGCTTCAAATTTTGAGGACTAAGATACCTTTTGCTAGGCTTAGTAATTGTGAGTTTTGGCTTGAAAAGGTTGCGTTTCTTGGTCATATAATCTCTAAGAGAAGTGTAGAAGTAGACCCATCAAAGTCGAAGTAGTTCGGGAGTGACCTGTACCTAAGAGCAGTACATAGATCCGTAGTTTCTTAGGACTTGCAGGTTATTACCGACGTTTTATTGAGGGATTTTCAAAGATAGTTGTCCCTTTAACGTCGTTGACCAAGAAGGACGTTAGGTATATTGGACCCCATAATTTCAGTACAGTTTTGAGAAACTAAAATAAGGATTGATAAAAGCCCCTGTTTTAACTCTATCATCTGAGAAAGGGAACTACACGATTTTCACAGATGCATCTAAGACAGGTTTGGGGGCTATCTTAATGCAAGATAAGAAGGTGATTGCCTATGCTTCGAGGCAACTGAAAACTCACGATAGGAATTTCCTACGCACGACCTAGAATTGGTAGTAGTGGTGTTTGGATTGAAGATTTGGAGGCACTACCTTTATGGGGAAAAATGCGAAATATTTACAGACCACAAGAGCCTTAAGTATTTTTTCACCCAGAAGGAGCTCAACATGAGGCAAAGAAGGTGGCTAGAACTGGTAAAGAATATGATTGCGTCATTAGCTATGACCCCGATAAAGCTAACTTAGTTGCAGATGCATTAAGTAGTAAATATGTGGGAATAGCTCAACTTTCAGTTCAGATACCTTTAGCTAAGGAAATTGAGAGACTTAATCTGGAAGTGATTATGCAAGAGTGTGCCGCAAGATTAGCAATGCTTACCATCTAGTCTAGGATAAAAGTTCGTATCAGAGAAGGTCAAGCGAGGGATGATCAACTACTCAAATGGAAGCAACAAGACAAAGAGAGAGGTGGAAATCTTTATACAACAGTAGAAGGAATTTTTAGATACCAAGACAGAATATGGGTACCACGAGCTGATAACTTGTGTGCTGATATTATGAACGAAGCCCATAACACTCCTTATTCTATTCACTTAGGAGGCACGAAAATGTATAAAGATTTGAAACAGCTGTTTTGGTGGCCAAGAATGAAATGTGATATCAACATATTCGTTTCTGAGTGTTTAACATGAAAACAAGTAAAAGAAGAGCATCAGCGATCAGCAGGAATGTTAAAATCCTCTCCCAATACCAGTATGGAAATGGGATAATATTGCTATGGATTTTATAGTAGGTTTACCAATAACATTCCATGGATTCAACTCAATTTGGATTATAGTTGATATATTAACCAAGTCAGTTCACTTTTTGTTAGTGAAGACAACCTACGGTTTGAATAAGTATGCTGAGTTGTACGTAAGAGAAATAGTGAGACTTCATGGAATTCCAAGTTCAATAGTATCAGATAGAGATCCAAAATTTACTTCTATGTTCTTGAAGAGCTTACACAGAGCCAGGGGAACTAAGTTAACCTTCAGTACTGCTTTCCATCTACAAACTGACGGACAATCTGAAAGAGTAATTCAAACACTGGAGGATTTACTTCGTGCATGTACCCTTGATTTTGCAGAAAGTTGGGATTCTAAATTACCCTTAGTTGAGTTCACGTACAACAGTTATCAGGATTTGATAGAAATGGCTCCATATGAAGCTCTATATGGAAGAAAGTGTAGATCATCGATACATTGAGATGATGTAGGTGAAAGAACTGAAATAGGGCCTGACATTGTAGAACAGACTGCAGAAGCCATCAAACGAATACGTGCTCGTATGAGGACGGCACAAAGTAGACAAAAGAGCTATGCCGATAGCCATCGCCGTGATTTGAATTTTGAAGTAGGTGATCATTTGTTTTTTAAGGTAGCACCCATGAAGGGTGTAATGAGATTTGGAAGAAAAGGTAAGCTGAGTATTTGGAAGAAAAGGTAAGCTGAGTCTCAGATATATTGGCCCTTCGAAGTTCTGGAAAGGATAGGGACATTAGCTTATCTATTAGCATTTCCACCTCAGTTATCGGTATTTCACAATTTATTTCACGTATCAGCTCTCAAGAAACATATTCAAACCCTCCTGATGTGCTAAGGTACAAGCCGATACAGCTTGCACCTGATCTGACCTATGAAGAAGAGCCAGTCAAGATTCTTCTTAGAGAAAATCGAAGGTTAAGAAATAGAAATATCCCTATTATCAAGATGTTAGAGTAGATGCCCAACTAGCCAACTTGTGGCATGTGGGTTTTATAGACTCTTGTACAAACAATCTTTATATATGATATTCGCATTTTCTCATATGGCATTCTTTACATTCATTATGTGTGTAATGATTTACAATTGTGTTGAGTAAAGACCTAGAATGCACTGAAGCGTATGTTAGATGTGATAGTGGGTATGACGACTATCATGAAACACATCTAATAGTCGCTGTGTATTCTGAACATGTTCCTAGTCGATTGGGCCGTCAAAATGAGGATAAGGCCGCCCGAGTTCGAGACTAGCATCTGCGATGTGAAGTACCATGTTTCATTGGTAGGGAACATTGTGATGTTCTGAGCATGCAGATAGATAGTGACCTGGTGATCTATCGAACTACCCTCGTTCGGACTTTCCAAGTGGTTACCATTTGTCGAGTGGATAAGTCCGAGGTCTTGGTTGTACTGATTAGTCCTCACGACTCGAAACGTCATTGAGACTCTACATGATAGGCGTATCACTTTGACCCGTTTGCCGACTCACTTGGGGTCATAAGGCGTCGGGATTGGGTGAAACCCCGATGCATGTAGGAGTCGATGCATCGTTGTCGAGGATTCACCGCTCGCAGATGCGTGGATATCCTATGCTATCTGAGGGGATAATAGTGTATAAATCTCTGACCAGAGTACTAGAAATGTTTTAGGTAAATGTGTTTACCTAGTTACACTCGCGATGTCACTATTCGATCTCCAAGATGTATGCATAGCTATCGGATCTACAGCGACTCTCGATTTACCAATGGTCGTTGATCTGATCGGGATATATGGATTGAAAGGACCGTACTGTACGCTAACCACGACCAACTGGTTCTTGCAGGCACTATAAGTGATACCTAGGGGATCATGGGGCGATGTTGCTAGACGCTTTACCATGATCCGTTGGGCAAGTCCGGAATTGTGATTCCGGAGCCACAATGGTTGTGGGCCCACGGCTAGCTGTATCCCTGAACCATTGAGGGTCACACAAGTACTGGATTCGAGATTCCCGCACGGATACTCAGCTCAATGTGTTGAGCACGAGAAGAGGACTTCGGGAAGTGCGACTTCCTAAAAGTCAACAGGGGTCAAACCGGGATTTGATGCTGTTGAGGGGCAAAACGGTCTTTTTGCAATTTAGGGTTAGATGATCTGAAAAATTGTTTTTCATATCATAACATTCAGTTTTAGAAAATGAGTCGATCGGTCCGATCTGATCGGCGATCGGAGTTACGATGAAGTCGCAGCAATGGATATCGTCATTTGGACCCGGGCCCGATGGGCCGGCCCAAGTCCATTGTTAGTCTATTTAATTAGACTTAATAGACTTCATAATAACTCTCAATACTTGACACAACTAATCAACCCTAAACCCTAGCAAAAGCCGCCCCTCCTCTCCTCCCCAAGCGCCGCCGCCGCAGCCCGCCGTGCGCCGCCGCCGCCGCCGATCGTCGCCAGAAAATTGTTTCCGGCCAGTTCGACGAGGAGAATCCGTTCATGCTGATCTTGTCAGCGCTTCTAGTGCAGCCTGACGAAGGAGTCTCGGATCTGGTCGT
>KV018511.1:10424-22440 GCA_001598015.1 Dorcoceras hygrometricum
TATGAGATATGGATGGGCAAACCACCCAAGTACTCATACATGAGGATTTGGGGATGTCCTGCTTACGTGAAGCAGACAGTGGGAGATAAGCTGGATACGAGATCCATCTTATGCTACTTCATTGGGTATCCAAAGAATTCCATTGGATACTACTTTTACTATCCGAGCGAAACAAAAGTGTTTGTTTCTAGGAATGCCACCTTTATGGAAAGGGAATTTCTACTTGATAGAAAAGTCAAGATAGTAGAACTCGAAGAGGCTCGAGATCCAATTGAAGTACCAGGTGAGTCTCCTGCACCTCCAGAGCCGGTACCAGAAATGGTCGCACCTAGTAGATCCGAGAGGATTCCTAGAGCTCCTGAGAGATATGGTTTTCTCCTTGAAGATGATCAAGGTGATCAAGTTATTGGATATGATCCAAGAACTTTCGAGGAGGCAATTTCCGATGCTGATTCTAATTTGTGGCTTGAAGCAATGCAATCTGAGTTTGACTCAATGCATGTTAACCAAGTTTGGACTATTGTTAACCCTCCCGAAGGAATTGTTCCTATTGGGTGCAAATGGGTTTACAAGAGGAAACTTGGGCCTGATGGCAAGGTAATGACCTACAAGGCACGACTGGTCGCGAAAGGTTACACTCAAGGCAAGGTGTTGACTACGATGAAACCTTCTCGCCAGTCGCAATGTTCAATTCAATTAGAATCTTGTTAGCCATAGCCGCATGGTACGACTATGAGATATGGCAAATGGATGTGAAAACTGCGTTACTTAATGGAAACATTAAGGAAGAGATCTATATGATGCAGCCTGAGGGTTTCACATCTGTTGGAAGCGAGCATAAGGTATGCAAGCTTCAGAGATCGATCTACGGTCTCAAACAAGCATCGCGAAATTGGAACCTGAGATTCCATGAGACGATTAAGGAATTCGGCTTCATCAAGAATCCCGAGGAGCCATGTGTTTACAAGAAGGTAGTTAAAAGCGCTGTGACTTTCCTCGTACTTATTGACGACATTCTACTCATTGGGAATGATGTAGGAATGCTGCAGTCAACTAAAGTATGGTTGTCTAGTAGATTCTCGATGAAGGACATGGGTGAAGCATCCTATATTCTTGGAATACAGATCTATCGAGATAGATCTAAACGGATGATCGGACTCACCCAAGCTACCTACATCGATACCATACTTAAGAGGTTATCTATGGAAGAGTCCAAGAGAGGACACCTACCTATGTGCCACGGGGTCACTCTATCTAAGTCTATGTGTCCAAAGACTGATGAGGAGATAGAGAGTATGGCACGTGTACCATATGCCTCGGAAATAGGTAGTATTATGTATGGCATGATCTCGACTAGACCAGATGTCGCATATGCTCTGAGTGTCACGAGCCGGTACCAGGCCAACCCCGGCCAATTGCATTTGAAGGCTGTGAAGGATATTCTTAAGTACTTACGAAGGACTAAGAATATGTTCATGGTCTATGGGGGTGGTGAACTGAAACTGGAAGGCTACACTGATTCTAGCTTCCAGTGTGACGTGATGATTCGAAATCAACCTCTGGATTTTTATTCATGCTCAATGGTGGTGCTGTCTCTTGCAAGAGTTCCAAGCAAGACACCATCGCGGATTCAACCACTGAGGCTGAGTACATCGCAGCATCAGCTGCTGCTAAGGAGGCCGTTTGGATAAGGAATTTCGTCCAAGAGTTGGGCGTCATTCCTAATGGAGTTGGTCCAGTCCCGGTGTACTGTGACAACATGGGTGCCGTTGTGCAAGCAAAGGAGCCTAGGTCTCACCAAAGATCCAAACACATACTGAGAAAATACCACATAATCCGGGATATTGTGGCTAGAGGTGACATAGCAGTTGAGAGAGTCGCCTCTGCGGACAACGTTGCTGATCCACTTACAAAGCCCTTGCCAGGACCCTTGTTTGAAAAACATCGCGAAACAATGGGACTGCGTCTGATGAGTAGTTGGCTTTAGGGCAAGTGGGAGATTGTTAGAGTAGATGCCCAACTAGCCAACTTGTGGCGTGTGGGTTTATAGACTCTTGTATATGACAATCTTTATATATGATATTCGCATTTATTATATGGCGTTCTTTACTTTCATTGTGTGTATAATGATTAAAAATTGCGTTGAGTAAATACCTAGAATACACCTAAGTGTATGTTAGATGTGATAGTGGGTATGACGGCTATCATGAAACACATCTAATAGTCACTGTGTATTCTGAACATGTTCCTAGTCGATTGGGCCGTCAAAATGATTATAAGGCCGCCCGAGTTCGAGACTAGTATCTGCGATGCGAAGTACCATGTTTCATTGGTAGGGAACATTATGATGTTTTGAGCATGCAGATAGATAGTGACCTGGTGATCTATCGAACTACCCTCCTTCGGACTTTCCAAGTGGTTACCATTTGTCGAGTGGATAAGTCCGAGGTCTTGGTTGTAATGATTACTCCTCACGACTCGAAACGTCATTGAGACTCTACATGATAGGCGTCTCACTTTGACCCGTTTGCCGACTCACTTCGGGTCATAAGGCGTCGAGATTGGATGAGACCCCGATGCATGTAGGATTCGATGCATCGTTGTCGAGGATTCACCGCTCGCAGACATGCGTGGATATCCTATGCTATCTGAGGGGATAATAGTGTATAAATCTCTGGCCAGAGTACTAGACTGGTTCTTGCAGGCACTATCAGTGATACCTAGGGGATCATGGGGCGATGTTACTAGACGCTCTTACCATGATCCATTGGGCAGGTCCGGAATTGTGATTCCGGAGCCGCAATGGTTGTGGGCCCACGGCTAGCTGTATCCCTGAACCATTGAGGGTCACACAAGTACTGGATTCGAGATTCCCGCACGGATACTCAGCTCAATGTGTTGAGCGTACGAAGAGGATTTTGGGATTGCGACTTCCTAAAAGTCAACAGGGGTCAAATCGGGATTTCCCGCTGTTGAGGGGCAAAATGGTCATTTTGCGCTGGGGTTCAGAAAAATGGTTTTTCAGATTATAGTATTCAGTTTTGGAAACTGAATCGATCGGTCCGATCTGATTGGCGATCGGAGTTGTAATGAAGTCGTAGTGATGGATATCGTCATTTGGACACGGGCCCGATGGGCCGGTCCAAGTCCATTACAAATCTTATTAAAAGGATTAAGGACTTGATTAACAACACACAACAACATAACACAAACCCTAAACCTACTCTTGGCCGCCGCCCCCTCTCCTCTCTACAAGCCGCCGCCGCCGCCTCTCTTCGCCGGAAAATCGTTTCCGGCCAATCTTGACGAGGAGAATCCGTCCGTGCAGATCTCGTCAGGCCTTCTAGTGCAGGCTGACGAAGGAATCCCGTCTCCGGTCGTGGACCTGATTGACGATATCTACCGTCGCCTACCATGAAGTGCCGTTTTCTTTACGAAACCGGTCAGAGCCAGGCACGAGTTTCCAGCAAGGTAGTCACCTAAACACCCTATGAATGGTCATAGATTGGTATTGTTTTTATCGTATTGATCATCTCCTAGCCATTGTTTTCGTTCTTCCGCTGCCTCGCCGAGAGGCGTGATCCGGATCCCAACAGTCTCTTGCGAAAATGTGATGTCTGGTCAGTTGTTGAAGACAAGAGGAGCAGCTGATCATAAGTTGAAAGCAGATGTTGATTAAAAGATAAGAAGAAAATAACATCGACCAGCTGGAGCGCTAAGGGAATGATGGACCAGCTGGAGCAATAAGAAGTCAGAATCAGCAGTTGAACAAAGAACAGTAATCCGACTATGAACTGAAGAGAACGATTCAGCAGTGAGCTACAGTACGTTAAGCAGTGAGCTATAGTACGTTCAGCAGTGAACAGAAGAGACGCAAGCAGAAGCTAATCAAAGTTCAAAAGCTTATTCAGAAGAAGACAAAAGCCTGCAAAAGAAAGGACACAAGGACAATCCTGTCGGTACTTTATAGAACATCCTTCAACGGGAAGAAAATTTGTGTCCAACGGATTGAATTTGAACAGATGCTATTTAAGGGAGAAGAATTGAAGGAAGAAGATGATGACTGAGTGATGATACAGTGAGGATTCAAAAACAGAGGGAAGAATTATTAGAGACGAAGCAGTAGACCGCCATTAGAGAGGAGCGCATATCGAGTGTCTACTGCTGAGTCTCAATCAGCTTTTGTAGAGCATTTCCCTAGTGTGTGAGATTTAATTTCTATGAGAGTTGTGCTTACATTGTAAATCTCACACACAGATTCACTCGCATATTTTGAGAGATGTGCGTAATTGCTTAGCGAGTGAATCAAAACTCAAATGCAAATCAGATCCCGTCCAAGCACGACGACGTTAAACTCTGTGTTTGTAGCCTTTCTCACAGAGGCGTTAAACAAGTGATTGAGTGAATAGCCGAGGGCTGGTAGAGTCTAGGAGTTCTCGCAGCTACTGGTTGCGGGATCGGGTCTGTACACGATATATAGATCAAATCTTCTAGTGGAACCTTCCGAGGTGGAAGAAGGGAGATGTAGGACATTGAAGTCCAAACTTCCAGAAACAAATCATTGAGTATTGTATTCTGTTATTCATTCAGCACTTGCATTTAATTTAGCACGCATAACAGAACTCACACTTGCACATAGCAAACAGATTTCACATGCTGGTTTTACAGAAATCTGTTTGCGCAAAGTTGTTTTAAAATATTAGGATTCAGTTCTGGTGTTTTTCGCATGATTTTAATTCATACCAGATCTGTCTCCGGTGCTCTGTTTTTAGTGTTCAAGAACCAGAGGTATTGTACCTCCTTTAATATCAGCGCAAAATTTTATTTAATCTTTCAAAGCAGCGCTGCTAAGTCTTAAATCGGTCCTAACAAAATGCAACGAGAGTGACCACATCTGTTTGAGTAGATGTTGCATTTGTTTCCAGTAGCTAGTTTTGATTGTGTTGTATGTTCCAGTTATCTTGAACTCTTGGTTAGTAGCCTCATGTTGTCTGTTAGAGGTTGCTGAGTGTTGAATACAGGTTTTGTGTTGAGATTTTGGTTCAGTTCTGGAGTTGTTGCTTGATTTCGAGGATGAAATCCTGTTTTAGTGGGGAGGAATGTGAGACCCGAAAGTTTAATTGATTAATTGAGTTAATTAATCAGGTTTAGTGTCAGGCTCCGTGCTAATCAGCAAGGATTACAGCACAATTAATCACATAATCGCGGAAGCATAAAACAGGGCTTAAAATTTTCGAAATATTTTGGGCCTGAACTCAAACAATCGTTCAAAATATCAATAATCAAAATACGAGTTAAATCGCAAACTCATACTCAACAGGTAACACAAATATCAAATCAACAACAGATCCCCAAATACATAGAAACATAGGGCATCCCCTGGTTCGATACATATACAATATCATAACTGGGACTCAGGAAAAAGTGGATCGACCAGCTTGCACGCCACTCTGTCCAGCTTGGTTACCTGAAGATCCTGCAAATGGGCAACATAGACCAAAAACACAAAAGCAGGAAAAGAAAATACGAGGTCAAACCTCAGTACGAAGAGCCATCTAAAAACAGCAAATAATGCAACATGCTATAAATCGAGTTATGAAATGCATGAGGCTGTCAAAGAACAGGATATCTAGACCAGCGTGTCAACTGGAAAATCATCTCAAGCGAGCCTCTATACCACGAACGATGTATCAACCGGGGGAAACCATAGGTCCGTGATCATCGAGGCCCGTCAGCCTATATCACAGCTCGGTGGTATTCAGACACGACGACTCAGTCGGTCACCACTCCGATGATAGCGTTGTACCTTTCAGGCACGACACATCTGTCGGCCGATCACAACGTGGCTCTATCTCAGGTCATAAATCAATCAGAAGGCTCAATATGTATGCATGAATGCCAAGAAATTCATATCTGATTTCTACATGCACAATTCACGTAAAACATAATATATCAATCAAACAATTCATCAATCTGTTTCACGTAAAACACATAATCAGCTCAATAGATCTCATAACCCGAATTATACACATGTCCATGCTCAAAGCTGTTTAGAGCTGCTCAAATTCGTACCTCACAACTTCAATCTACCTCAACAGTTTTCTCAAAAGCACGGCAAAACTCAGCCTAAGCAATTCAGCTTTCTCCTGGCTCCCTCAACCACGGCAGAAGCTATCCTGAACCTCAAATCCAGAAGCTTAGATCAACCGGGGAACGCTCGGGTCAGATTTCATGAAAAAGCTCGAACGAACAGGTTCTTCGCTCTTTCTCCCCAACGCCTTCTCAGGCCACCTAACAGGTATCAAACGAAAGAGCTACTAAAAAGGAACCCAGCGTCACCAATCACGCTCCAAACGGCAGCGGGAAACGATTGGAAATCAGAGAAATAGGCTACGGGAAAACAGTACCGAACGAGGGTTTCAAAGATGAGGATAAGAAATATCGGGTCAAAAATACGCTAAGTGTAATTCAGCACTTGGTATATAAATCCTCAATTCGCTACTGTTCTCATCAATTCAGGTTCTGGTACTGATCAGATCTCTCGCTAAGGCAAAAGTCTCACAGCTGAATATAACATTTACTCTCGCAACTGCCTCAGCTGATACAATTCAGACGCTATCACACTTCGCTACTCACTTATCCAAACGACGACGCATCAGGGTTCCCGCTAAATAATTCAAAACGACGTCGCGTTATCTCATAGCTGAAACAGATCTCTTGCAATAGCAACAGCTGAATGCTAACAACCAGCAGTCAACTCAGCTGTGTTGACCAACACGTGTCCTCTCCTCGTCGACTCTTGCGTCCCCGCGCACCTGATAACAGATGTCACTCCCAACAGCTGCTCCAGCTGTGTTCACTCGTCACACAGTAACGTTGACCCGCGTTGACATCTGAAATGCGCTACTGACCAGATTTCTCCCACTAGAGACATCTGAATTTATGCGAAACTACGACGCATCACTCCCGCGCCACCAACGACTAATCAGACCTCACCCGCTAGCGCTACAACTGCATGCTCACGTCTGAACACTACTGGAATCAGATTTCTATTGCAAATTCATCAATTCGACTCCACATTCCAAATAGATTTCACCCTAAAGACCAGCAACTCAAAACTAAACGATTCCCAGAGAAATCTGATAACCTCAAACCAGACTTCCCCAAAAATTCTATTGTTTGAAATTCGAAATTACAAATTCTCGTGACTATCCTACAACAAATCTGATTAATCACTATTCTAAAATCTGATTCCTCACATTCTACCCACCTTAAGATATTTCATCCTCGAAATCAAAGGCAAACACAGGGAAAATCAATCAAAATACTCTAACCAATCAAAACAACAATCCAAACTCAAAGCAAAATCAGAAATTACCTGGAATTCGACTGCTGTCACAGCTCAAATAGATGAGGCCATTCTTGTCTCATCTTCTCTTCCATTTCCCAGGTAGCTTCTTCTCGGCCATGTTTACTCCATTGGACCATCACCAACGGAATCACTTTATTCCTCAACTGCTTCTCCTTCCTATCCAGAATCTGTACTGGATATTCCATATAGTTCAAGGCAGAATCTAGCTCAACTTCGTCAGTTCTCAAAACATGGGACGGATCTGGCTCATACTTTCTCAACATTGACACATGAAAAACATCATGTATCACTGCTAACTCATCATGCAGCTTCAATCTATAAGCTAATTGTCCAATTCGCTCAAAAATCTCAAAGGGACCAACGAATCTAGGAGCTAATTTCCTTTAACTCTGAATCTCATAACACTCTTGAAAGGAGAAATCTTGAGGAATATAAAGGTTTGCGTCTTCTGTTAGCATAGCTAGCATATCTATCTTGTGCAGCCTTCATCCTACTTCGAATCAAATCAATCTGATCTTTCATGTGCTGCACAAATTCAGGGGTAGAGAGCTGTTTCTCACAAACTTCTTCCCAACAGATCGGAGATCTGCACTTGCGACCATACAAAGCTTCAAACGGAGCCATCCCGGAAGTTACTTGGTAGCTGTTGTTATACAAAACTCGACTAAGGACAAGAAATCCTACCAGCCACCACTTAAATCCATCACAATTGCACGCAGCATATCTTCTAAAGTCTGAATGGTCCGCTCAGACTGACCATCTGTCTGTGGGTGATAGGATGTACTCATAGCCAATCTCGAACCCATCGCTACCTGCAAACTCTTCCAAAATCGAGATGTGAATCTGGGATCTCTATCGCACACTACGAAACAGGCACTCAATGCAATCTAACCACATGGTCGATGTACAACTTCGCCATTTTCTTCATCGAACACCTCACATCATAGGGAATAAAATGGGCTGACTTCGGAAGTCGATCAATCACCACCAAAATCGCATCGCATCCCTACTCGATCGAGGTAGATGAGTCACAAAATCCATGGCGATGTGCTCCCAATTCCACTGAGGCACTTCTAAACTCTGCAACAAACCACCAGGTCTCATTCTCTCAGCCTTGACCTGCTGGCAATTCAGACATCTAGCAGCAAAACCCAAAACGTCGCTCTTCATGCCTTCACACCAGTAGTGAGACTTCAGGGCATGGTACATCTTCCTCTCACCCGGATGCACACTGTACCGACTACAATGCACTTAATTCAAAATGGTCTCTTTCAAGTCAATCAGGTTAGGAACCATCAATCTTCCTCGAAATCTCAAACATCCATTGGAAGCAACAGAAAAATCATCAGACTGACCACTTCGGGCTTTAATCTTAAATTCATGAATATACGGATTAGTCCTCTGCGCCTCTCTGATGTCAATCACAATCTGCGGTTCTACCTGAATCAAAAAATCCAAGAAGCACTGATCACCCAGCTGGAATCGCCAACCAGAAGTACTCAACTGCTTGTAGATGCTCAAGACTCTCAAAGATGTTAGCATCGGAGGCTGGGCTTTCCTAATCAAAGCATCGACTACTGAGTTCATCCGCCCAGGTTGATACTGAATCTCACAGTTAAAATCCTTGAGCAACTCCATCCAACGACGCTGCCTCATATTCAAATCCGACTGCGTGAAGATATACTTCATACTCTTGTGGTCGGTATACACCACAAACTCTTCACCATACAGATAGTGACGCCAAATCTTCAAGGCAAACACTATCGCAGACAATTCTAAATCATGGACGGGGTACCTCCTGTGAGGAATCAGATTTTAGATTAGAGATTAATCGAAATTGATTTGGGATTTGTCGCTTAGATTTGAGTATCTTTCTAGAGGAATCTGATTCCAGTTGAATTTCAGACATCTACTATAGCGAGTGAATATTGCGTCGTCGTTTCTCTATTCAGTAGTAGAGTTTGAAGAGGAATCTGCTGGCAGCTAACGCGCAATCGTGAGATTTAACGAGAAAACGACACGTGTTGGTCAACCTTTTGGTGTTGACTGCTGATGTAGAAGCGCTATCAGCTGTTGCGTTTGTGAGAAATTGACTTAGTCGGGTGACCAGCTGTTGGTTTGAGTTGTTGGGGATCCGGATCACGCCTCCCGGCGGGGCTGCGAAAGAACAAAAATAAACATGTGCCGGGAGACGATCAATACGATAATACAAAACAATTCTATGACATTCATAGGGTTTTTTAAGGAATACCTTGCTGGCACTTGTGCCTGGCTCCAACCGTAATTAAAAGAACGCTGGCTCTTCACGGTAGGTGGCGATAGATCCGTAAATCAGGTCCACGACCGGAATCGATCTCCCTCCAATCAGCCTGCACTAGAAGGCTGAAGGATTTTATCGCCAATGGATTCTCCTCGAAAAACTAGGCCGGAAACAATTTTCCGGCGAAGCGGCGGCGGCGGCGGCGGAGGGCGGCGCACGGCGGCGGCGTGAGGCTTATTGAGAGGAGAGGGGGGCGGCGGCTACAATTAGGTTTAGGGTTAGGAGTCTAATGATCAAGTTAGTTTAGATTAAAGCCTTAGTCTACTTAAGTAGACTTGGTGATGGGTTTGGATCCGACCCAATGGGCCCGGGTCCAATGGATGAACATTTCGTTCATCCCCATCACCGAGACTTCATCGTAGCTCCGATCACCGATCAGATCGGACGGATCGACTCAGTTTCCAAAACTGAACACTATGATCTGAAAAACCATTTTTCAGAACCCCAGTGCAAAATGATCGTTTTGCCCCTCAACAGCGGGAAACCCCGGTTTGACCCCTGTTGACTTTTAGGAAGTCGCACTCCCCAAAATCCTCTTCTCGTGCTCAACACATTGAGCTGAGTATCCGTGCAGGAATCTCGAATCCAGTACTTGTGTGACCCTCAATGGTTCAGGGATACAGCTAGCCGTGGGCCCACAACCATTGTGGCTCCGGAATCACAATTTCGGACCTGCCCAACGGATCATGGTAAGAGCGTCTAGAAACATCGCCCCATGATCCCCTAGGTATCTCTGATAGTGCCTGCAAGAACCAGTTGGTCGTGGTTAGCATACAGTACGGTCCTTTCAATCCATATATCCCGATCAGATCAACGACCATTGGTAAATCGAGAGTCGCTATAGATCCGATAGCTATGCATACATCTTGGAGATCGAATAGTGACATCGCGAGTGTAACTAGGTAAACACATTTACCTAAAACACTTCTAGTACTCTGGCCAGAGATTTATACACTATTATCCCCTCAGATAGCATAGGATATCCACGCATGTCTGCGAGCAGTGAATCCTCGACAACGATGCATCGACTCCTACATGCATCGGAGTCTCACCCAATCCCGACGTCTTATGACCCCAAGTGAGTCGGCAAACGGGTCAAAGTGAGACGCCTATCATGTAGAGTCTCAATGACGTTTCGAGTCGTGAGGACTAATCATTACAACCAAAACCTCGGACTTATCCACTCGACAAATGGTAACCACTTGGAAAGTCCGAAGGAGGGTAGTTCGATAGATCACCAGGTCGCTATCTATCTGCATGCTCAGAACATCACAATGTTCCCTACCAATGAAACATGGTACTTAGCATTGCAGATACTAGTCTCGAACTCGGGCAGCCTTATCCTCATTTTGACGGCCCAATCGACTAGGAACATGTTCAGAATACACAGTGACTATTAGATGTGTTTCATGATAGCCGTCATACCCACTATCACATCTAACATACACTTTAGTGCATCTAGGTCTTTACTCAACGTAATTGTAAATCATCATACACACAATGAAAGTAAAGAATGACATATGGATAAATGCAAATATCATATATAAAGATTGTCATATACAAGAGTCTATAAACCCACACGCCACAAGTTGGATAGTTGGGCATCTACTATAACAATCTCCCACTTGCCCTAAAGCCAACTACTCATCAGACGCAGTCCCATTGTTTCGCGATGTTTTTCAAACAACGGTCCAGGCAAGGGCTTCGCAAGTGGATCAACAACGTTGTCCGCAGAGGCGACTCTCTCATCTGCTATGTCACCTCTAGCCACAATATCCCGGATTATGTGGTATTTCCTCAGTATGTGTTTGGATCTTTGGTGAGACCTAGGCTCCTTTGCTTGCGCAACGGCACCCATGTTGTCGCAGTACACCGGGACTGAACCAACTCCATTAGGAATGACGCCCAACTCTTGGACGAAATTCCTTATCCAAACGGCCTCCTTAGCAGCAGCTGATGCTGCAATGTACTCAGCCTCAGTGGTTGAATCCGCGATGGTGTCTTGCTTGGAACTCTTCCAAGAGACAGCACCACCATTGAGCATGAATACAAATCCAGATGTTGATTTCGAATCATCCATGTCACACTGAAAGCTAGAATCAGTGTAGCCTTCCAGTTTCAGTTCACCACCCCCATAGACCATGAACATATTCTTAGTCCTTCGTAAGTACTTAAGAATATCCTTCACGGTCTTCCAATGTAATTGGCCGGGGTTGGCCTGGTAGCGGCTCGTGACACTCAGAGCATACGCGACATCCGGTCTAGTCGAGATCATGCCATACATAATACTACCTATAGCCGAGGCATATGGCACACGTGCCATA
>KV018511.1:47135-64217 GCA_001598015.1 Dorcoceras hygrometricum
CATGGACTACCCCTAGCGCAACCATGCCCATCCCCAATCATTGGTTCCTCTGTTGATAGCGGTGCTGTTCTTGCACGATTCTATTCTATAGCAAATTCTACCTGTTGGGTAAGGCCCATGATTTTGGTAAATGGAGTGTGGACGCCTCTTCAGGGTCCTGATTTTAGGATGAGTAGTTGCCGCTCGTCGCTATTCTTGAACAAAATGAAGATTCCAGCGCCTGCCATTCAAGATACTTTTGTTCCGCAGGTATCTTTTATTAAGCATGTACAATATTGGGAAGCAGCGCCGTGGTTGATAAGGACTTGGCAATGGACCAAGGTCTGTAAAGAAATTGTTCAATATAGTATGTTTGGTGGTCTGCGACCAGTGAGGGAAGATATTTGCCAAGACATTAAAGTATATAATTTGGGAGTGGAACGTATTCCAGCAGATTTTCTCAGCATGTTTGCCCAGGGTATGGCTTGTCATAATTTTGTTGATTCAGTTGTACAGCGGGCCTCGGGAGATTTACAGGAAGTTGATATAACGGGTGATGAAGAGGTAGACCTGGTTTCCTCAGAAGTATCTACAGTCTATCGGTCTCCCTCTCCAATTATTCAAGAGGTTGATTCTACTGAGCATGATCTACAATTTGCTTTGGCCCTGCTATATTTCCAAGTGTCGCACAGGAGGAGCGACTATATTTTGTGCAGAGTCCAGCATCTTCTCCGGCCACCTCTCAGCCTCAAGAGTCATCTTCGCCCTCTACTGATGTCTCTATGCACTTTGATTCTACGGATGTACCTTTGAATGCCCAAGCAGAGACTCAATCATCAGCCCCTGTTGATTTCACTATGTTTACAGATGCTCTTGAAGATCTCAGATCGTTTATTTCTCAGCGCATCAATGAGTCTAACTGTGAAATCCTGTCCAAGGTCAATGCTACTGAATTCGATATTCGAGAAGATCTACTTAAACAAAATGACTTGCTTCGCCAGTCCCTTCAGAATGCTTGTCGGGTTCTAGAGAGGCAGGGTATCTCTCAAGAAATGCAAATACATTATCTCAGGAAAGGTTTGCTGGCTCCAGTCGGCACTATTTTTTAAGATTTCATGAAGATCAAGAAGGTTCAGAGAGAGCAAGATGCCAAGATCGCTGCCTTGGATGCACAGATTGCTGCTATAAGAAATGAACAATTGGACTTTCAAGCCAAAATAGCAGCAGATATTCTTAGCCTTTCAACCCAAATTGGTGACATCGCCGATTACATAAGAATCGGTGATGCCAAAAAGGGGGAAATAGGCAGTAGCAGCCGCCGCCCGCCGCCTGTTCGTGTGGAACGCCGCCCCTTACCTACTCCGACTAACCAAGGTGAGAGCAGTTCAAGCCATGGACGTGTTCTAAGTGTGGAAGAGGCTGCGGAAATGGTTAGAGAGGCAGATAGACAGGCAGATAGAAGAGAAAGAGAAAGGGAAATAGAAAAGAGACTAAGAAGACTTAGGAGAAGAGGACATTAGTTTCTTGTACAAATCTCTCGTACCATTTTCTTAGTTAATGAAAATTAGTCTTCAGCAGTCGTGAGATTTTCCTTGCAAAGTTTTTTTTGGCTGCTAAGTTTTGTCATCACCAAAAAGGGGGAAATTGTTAGGATAAAATTTATAGTTTTGGTGATAACAAAAATAAGAAAAGATTTGGACCAAATGATAAAATTCGAATAATCTTTTCACGATGATCAACATTGCTGACAACAGTGATTGGTTTGAGTTACAATTATGAATTTGGGTTGATCAGAATCAGATCTTGTAACAGTGGAGACATCGATTTGATTGTTCGAGTTATCAGGTCAGAAATCTACAGTTAATGGAGCATTGAAGTTGAAGATATCTGCCAACAGCACTGGATTATTGTATTGGTAATAGTCTCTGCCAACAGGTATTGAAACAGTGAAGTTCCTATCAACAACAAGGGTCGTATTCATTGCTAAGTACATTCGACAGACCTTGCAATAGTACTTTTCAATCGGTGCTGACACCAGATTTTGCAACAGTATTGCTTTTGGAAACAGTGCGAGGAATGTTTGCTATCGACAGTCTTCGTAACAGTTAGTTCAAGACGACACCGTTTGTTTTCAACAGATTCGATGACGTCAGCTATAGTAGAAATATTAGATCTCATGACATCACCAACAGATCCAACTACAATGGTCATATAACAGATTCGATGACGTCAGCTATAAAAGAGAAACAGATTTGATGACATCATCAGTGCTGAAATTTGCAATTGGCTTGATTGTGATTACCGCGACAGATATCTTAATAGTAAGCTTCAACAGAGAAAGATCTGTCGACAGAAATGGATTCAGGCACAAGCATAAAGTTGATACAAATTCGTCGTATACTCAATTGGAAAAGATCGATGGCCAAAACAAGAATCATTCAAATTGCATGAAATTAAGGAGACGAGATTGGTACTAATTTTGGAAGAATAGTACACATTGGCAGAAGCGGTTTTAACAGGATTGCACACATATGGAAATCATAATTCTATCTCTGACGATACGGAATTTACCATATAGTGAAGCAAGATTGACGGAGTACTACTGTCAGAATTTCAAAAAGGATTTTGTTGCCTTATCAGAAGTAATCGACCGTTCAACGAAGATTATAAATAGCAGATGTTTTGCATTGAAGAAATACTCTCGCCATTGCTATTACAAAAACGCTGTCAAAATACTCCCAGAGCTATCTACTTGTTGAAACATTCAAAAGCTCACAAGACTCGAAGAACATTCAAGTGTTGATTTTCATAGATAAATCCTTCGAGTCCATTCTCTGGTTATTTTGTTGCCTTATCAGAAGTAATCGACCGTTCAACGAAGATTATAAATAGCAGATGTTTTGCATTGAAGAAATACTCTCGCCATTGCTATTACAAAAACGCTGTCAAAATACTCCCAGAGCTATCTACTTGTTGAAACATTCAAAAGCTCACAAGACTCGAAGAACATTCAAGTGTTGATTTTCATAGATAAATCCTTCGAGTCCATTCTCTGGTTCATTCTGTTGAATCATCGAGTTTCTTTGTTTTAGAAACCAGAGAATCTTACAGTACTCAGAAAGTGTATTCATTGTCATATTTCATTGAGTCTGTAACGAACTGTCTTTGTGAAGAATTTCGAAAATATTAAAGTGTTGTAGAAACCAGCAGCTGCGTCTGCGTGGAAGTTGTGAAGTGTCTAGGAGTTCATACAGGTGCGGCTTGTGTGATTGGGTGTGTGCAGACGACCTGTACAAACCAAATCTTCTAGTGATACCTTCCGAGGAGGCAGAAGGGGAGACGTAGGACATTGAAGTCCGAACTTCCAGAAACAAATTCCTGACTCTATCTTTTACATACAACATTTATTTATTATTGCTTGTTATTCACTGTTCACAAGTTAATCGGCCTTTTTCCGCACAAATATTGTTGGCCGAGAAGCTTGCACAAAAACTGAGATACCAAAACATTTTAAAAGATTTCAAAAATCCAAAGGAGTTCATTCAACCCCCCCCTTCTGAACTCCTGTTTACTTAGTGATCCTATTTCTGGGACCATCAGAAGAGCAGTAGTGTGAGAGTTTCGACGAACACACAACGAAATCATTGTATTCACAAGCTGACCAGCTCTCAACAAGCACAAGCAAAGTTCTTCTTGAACCAGCTTGCACAAGTGACACACTCACATATTGATTACTTCTCTTTCTGTGTCACAAACTCTTCTATTCACACACTCTGTAGTATTGAGCAATTGTTTTAAAAAACATAAATGGAGAGTGTAGAAGTGCTAGATTAGCACGACCAGCTTAGAGCTGAGATTGTAGTATTGAGCACCAGATCACGGGTTTGTGTTTCTTTGGTTGTTTGCTAGGAGTTCCCGTGGCTGCTGGTTGTGGGAGTTGGTTTGTACAAAGATTTGTATAAATCAAACCTTCTAGAGTAAACCTTCCCATTGAGGAAGAAGGGGAGACGTAGGAGAATTTCCTCCGAACTTCCAGAAACAAATCTCTCGCCTCTACAACTTTTACATTTACATATTTGATTAAATTATTCACTGATTGAATCGTGTTAATTCCGCATAAAAATCATATTATTACACGAGACAACAGTAGTCACTGAGAACCTTCCTAGCTGGTAACTCGGCTGGAAGTTTGCTCCAAGCAGTGAAACCTTTGAAACGAATTTTCAAATAAAAAATTAGCAAAGGAGTTCATTCACCCTCCCCCTCTGAACTCCCAAGCTTGTTTTTTGATCCTAACATGGTCTATGTGCTATCCACCAGCAAGTTGGTCTGCGTGTTGTCCAACAATATGTTCTCTGTTATCATACCAATTTGAAATACAAGCTAGATAGATAGATACAACGTAAGTTCAAAACTACAAGTGTCTGATTCAATTCTAGATACAACATGTACAACATCATTACACTGTTACTACGGTCTATTTCCCTTCTAGATAAAATACAAAACATACATGTAAAAAAATAACTCTCTCAAGCTGAACTGACAGCTACGGTTCTGCTTAACCCGACGCCCCAATTCTATGATGCAATCTCAAGTTACCCCTATTGTGTAGCGCCCCAAAATCCATATAGGACAACAATTTCTAGCCTTTTTATTTTAAGGGCTGTTTTGAGATTTTGAGCATTCAGATTCCAGTTCAAGCTAACATTAGTTATCTAAGCCGATTTCTTTCTTTTTCTTCCATCTTAGAAGCACGCCCAGATGATTTCTTGAAGGATGTCGCCCCAAGCACAATCCCGAGCTGGAGTCGCTTTTCTTTTAAATAAAATGCTTTGATGGAAGATTTGGGTTTTTATAAAAATGTGGTAACAAGTTTACAAATTAAAATAGTAGTAGGGAGTTTTTATTAATTTCGCAAGGATTTGGTGAGCTAACCATGCCTAACCATTGTACTTCTACCTACTGCAATCATGCTCCCACATATATGATTTCTACGTAAGTTCAAGAGCTCATTTTGTGTTACAAGAAAATCTTTTAGTTCTCTAAAATATACAAGAGCTCGTCGAGTGTGCTTGAGAAGATTTCCAGCCAAGGCCATCTGTTCGTATTCTCAGTTCAGGCAAATAAAATTTATTCTTGCTGCATCTGGAAAACATATATTGTTTTGTTGTTTTCCGTTGAATTCTTGCCTGTTGCATGCTTCAGTTCAGCCAGTTTATGTTCATGTTTAAGCTAAGGATTCACTGCTTTGATGTTTAGTTTTGCGAAAAACTCACCAGTTATTTTTTTTAGCAAAATCAGTTGTGTTTTCAAAATACTGAGTTGTACAGGTTTCCAAATAATATAAGCCAAAGAGAAGTTCTGTTTCTAGTGTACTGTAAAAGTCATGGACATCGACTCTGAACAGATAGGCGAGGCTGGTTTGATCGGGACTATGTTCTTGTCAAATAAGTTGAGCTAATCTATTTAGGGACTGCCTGAAGTGGAGTATTACCTTTGTGAGACCTGAAATTGTAATATAAGATTAATTGTTGAATTAATCAGTTTTTGGTGAATTCTGGGTTTTCGGAGTTCTATTTGAAGGTTTCGTTTGCATTTTCGTGTCGGAAATCATGCTTAGAACAATTCTAGAAATTTTGGTTTTTCGAGTTTGAAATCTGGTTTTTCGGGAAATCTGTATGTTGGTGAAATCTGTTTGTTTCGTGAGAGATCTGTTCGAATTTTGTGAAATCTGGGCGCTTAGCGTTGTGGCGTGTTTTTTATTGATACGCCGTCATTTTTGTGAGATCTGTTTGCGTGAGGTATATTTGTGTGAGGTGAAGTCTGGTTGGTTTGTTTACCAGATGTCAACGCGGGTCAGCGTTCCTGTAGCGCGAGGTGGAAACGGTTTCGTTTAGGAGAGATCTGGTATTGTGTTTAGCGCTAGGATCTGTTTGTGAGATCTGCTCCGCGTGTTTTGTATGATGCGATACGTCGTCGTTTAGTTTAAATGGTGCGACGCCGTTTAGTGAACGCTAGAGGAGAGATCTGTTTTGTTAGTTAGCGTTCGAGTGTTCATACTTTAGCGTCCAGCTTTTAGCGCGAGAATTCAGATTTCACCTATGGCGCTGTGCGACGTCGTTTTAGTGATAGCGCTCCTTCCAGCTTTTAGCGCGTTTTGTTCAGATTTCTCTCGCGTTGTATGTTAGCGACCAGACTTCTCTGTAGTCAACGAGCGACGTCGTTTGGGGTTTGAGCGTTGTTTAGCGCAGGCGATGGATTTTGTGTAATCTATTGTGCGTTTAGAAGTCTTGACAGCTGGTTCTGTCGGTGGGCATTTTATTCAGACTTCTCGCGTGTATATATTGGAAGCTTTGGTCTTCAATTATTGAGAAAACAGAATCTATACTTAGCAATTTCTCTCGACCTTCGTTCTCTGTTCTCAAACCCTCGGGTACTATTCACCGTAGATTTTATCCGACGATTCCCGTTGATTCCGGCCACCATTTTTCACGTTCGAGGTAGCGTTGGACTCCTCTTGGAAAGCTCTTTCATCTCGTATCCATTTTAGAGGCTGTATTTGTCTGGAACGAAAGCTTGAAGCTGCTGTGTTTCGGCAGTGTGTTTGTCCGTGCAGGTAGCCTTCGATTTTAACTTTGAAATATCGTTTCCTAGCTATGATTTAGCTCCCTGTTGAGTTGTATTAGGGTGATTAGTTGCTGGTTGAGCGTGGAACTCCCAGCCATGTATTTCTGTGGTTGGCCGTGAGTTGTTGTTGATGATTCCCTGTATCTTGCGTAGTTTAACAGGTTGGAATCAGATTTCTCAGGCCTAGTATTGTGGTAATTGAGCTAGGAATTAAGGTACGGATCTTGAGCTTGTAATTCAGCGTGGAACTTGGCTTGGATGAATTGCGAGATGTTTCGTTGTTGCTTCTCTTGTTTCTTACCAGGATGCGAGGGCGAGCGGCGATTCCGCACTCTCATTTCCCCTATGCGCCGAGTGGCTAGCTACCACAGTTCATAGGTTGGGTGTTGATGCATCCGGTAAGGGTGGGCGAGTAGGGGTGAGTGGGTAGCACCCACATGTCCTACACTCACCGTGGCCACATATCTCCGTTGTAGTTTCCGTTGATCTGTTGTCTCCTTTTTCATGCATAGCATCTGCATTTCATTCTTGCTGTTTACTGCTGTTTTATAGTTGCTCTCCATACTGGGGTTTGACCCCATGTCCCTCTGGGGCTTGGTTTGTTTCCTTGTTTGTGTTGTTTTCAGGGAACCCAGGTTTTACAGCTGGTCGTGGTTTTAACCCAGCTGGTGGTGCCCCAAGAGGTGCTAGAGTAGATGCCCAACTAGCCAACTTGTGGCGTGTGGGTTTATATACTCTTGTATATGACAATCTTTATATATGATATTCGCATTTATTATATGGCGTTCTTTACTTTCATTGTGTGTATGATGATTTACAATTGCGTTGAGTAAAAACCTAGAATGCACTAAAGTGTATGTTAGATGTGATAGTGGGTATGACGGCTATCATGACACATCTAATAGTCACTGTGTATTCTGAACATGTTCCTAGTCGATTGGGCCATCGTGATTTGCCGATGTTGAGGGGTAAAACGGTCATTTTGCACTGGGGTTCTGAAAAATGGTTTTTCAGATCATAGTGTTCAGTTTCGGAAACTGAATCGATCGGTCCGATCTGATCGGCGATCGGAGTTACGATGAAGTCACGGTGATAGGGATGAACGTAATGTTCATGCTTTGGACCCGGGCCCGTTGGGCCGGTCCAAGACTATGACCAAGTCTATTTAATTAGACTTAACTTCATAATGACAAGAATACACTACAATCAACCCTAACCCTAGCATCATTAAGCGCCGCCCCTCCTCTCCTCATAAACCCGCCGCCGCCGCCCAAGTGCGCCGCCGCCGCCGCCACGTGCCGCCGGAAAATTGTTTCCGGCCAACTTGACGAGGAGAATCCGTCCGCGCAGATCTCGTCAGGCCTTCTAGTGTAGGCTGACGAAGGAGTCTCGAATCCGGTCGTGGACCTGATTGACGATATAAACCGCCGCCTACCGTGAAGTGCCGTTTTCTTTACGAAACCGGTCGGAGCCAAGCACGAGTTGCCAGCAAGGTAGTCACCTAAACACCCTATGAATGTCATAGATTGTTTTTGTTTATATCGTATTGATCGTCTCCCGGCACATGTTTTGTTCTTCCGCTGCCTCGTCGGGGGGCATGATCCGGATCCCAACTGTGGTATCAGAGCCAAGGTTTTCGGATCTGATCAATAGATATTGCCATATTGTATCTAACATTCGATTTTTTAGAATAAAAACAAATTTTTGTTCCACGGCCTGCCGGCCGCCGCCTCTCGAAGCCATGCGCACATGAGCGCGCGTTTAATCGCGCGGGCCGCGCATCTTGTCACGGCCGATGCATGTTGGAGGCCGCATCGCTGGACGCCCCCGGTGCAAATCGTTGCGCCGCGCTTGTCACGGCGGCGTGCGTGGCCTTGCGCCGCGCACAATTTCGTGGTGGCGGGATCCGGCGAAGATCCGGCGATGTCGTGACGGCTTATTTCTTCTAGGGTTTAATTCGGGCCTGTCCCGGGCAGCCCGTGAAGTTTTCGGGCCGGTATGCGATTTCGGGCCCGTTTTGGTCGATTTTGAAATTTTAAGTTTTTGGGCCTAGAATTGTTTTAACCCCAATATGATACAATTAAAATTAGTAAAATGTGATTTTAATTATGAAATATGATTTTATAATTTATATCGTATTGATCGTCTCCCGGCACATGTTTTGTTCTTCCGCTGCCTCGTCGGGGGGCATGATCCGGATCCCAACTGTGGTATCAGAGCCAAGGTTTTCGGATCTGATCAATAGATATTGCCATATTGTATCTAACATTCGATTTTTTAGAATAAAAACAAATTTTTGTTCCACGGCCTGCCGGCCGCCGCCTCTCGAAGCCATGCGCACATGAGCGCGCGTTTAATCGCGCGGGCCGCGCATCTTGTCACGGCCGATGCATGTTGGAGGCCGCATCGCTGGACGCCCCCGGTGCAAATCGTTGCGCCGCGCTTGTCACGGCGGCGTGCGTGGCCTTGCGCCGCGCACAATTTCGTGGTGGCGGGATCCGGCGAAGATCCGGCGATGTCGTGACGGCTTATTTCTTCTAGGGTTTAATTCGGGCCTGTCCCGGGCAGCCCGTGAAGTTTTCGGGCCGGTATGCGATTTCGGGCCCGTTTTGGTCGATTTTGAAATTTTAAGTTTTTGGGCCTAGAATTGTTTTAACCCCAATATGATACAATTAAAATTAGTAAAATGTGATTTTAATTATGAAATATGATTTTATAATGAAATATGATTTTGTTGATTAAAATCCGTTTTTATCGGCAAAATACGATTTTATTATAAAATACGATTTCGTAATTAGAATATGATTTTGCGATAAATAATATGATTATTTAATTTATGCATGTTAATTAGATTATCTGCATGATTGGGATGATCGAGAGCCGTGCCCAATTTGTTAGGTGTATGCGATAGGTTTTGTATGATTTTGGTTTGTAAATATTTGATTATCATTTAAAGTGGGCCTGTTTGTGGCCCGTTCCCACCCCTTGATAAATGTATCCCTTGTATGTCATGGTTAATTTAAATGTAAATTACTAGATTTAGTGGGAGGACATCCGAAGACGGTGGACAATGACGATCAAGATATTGAAGACCGAAGATTTGTAAAACCGGAAAGCATTGTAATAGGATTGCATTGCATATTGCATTACCGCTAGGATTGGACCCAGGTCCGTGACTGGCAACCACGGACCGCATAGCTCTCGCGATCGATCATCCCAATATTTATTTATATATGTTGATATATAGATTAGTTGAATCCTCATGTTGCATGTTTTAAATTAGATTTAAATATGCATGAGACCAAAGTTTTTCAAAAATAAAATCCCTCGTTTTAAATATGATTTAAAACTTATGTCAAGATAAAATGTTTATTCGATAAACTAAAGTGTAATGCCTAGAATCATTAAGAAGATGATTAGTTTAACATTTCGACATTTACGAATTGATGAAGCTTGATTATGAGTTCGTATTTCTTCTGGAAGTGTTGAGTGATTAAGGAACTGTGTATCGTTAGATTTCGCTAAGTATGCCAGACGAAGTAACCAGACGAAGCGATTTGATAAAATCAGCAGCAGGTTACTGTAGCTCGTGACTGGTTGAATTTTGAAAATCAGTTCAAGTGTTATTTTTGGTTACAGCTGGAAACAGACGAGCGAATAGAAGGGTCAATGAGAAAGCGCCACGTGTTAGTTACTGTTACGCACGAGGAATCAGCAGCAAGAGTGTCTTACGCATCTGCTGGTTTATGTACCTGCTGGTTTTGATGTATACCTGCTGGTTGATAGTGTATCGGCTGGTTGATGATGACGTAGGTGCGACGTCGTCGTTTTGGTAATAAACGAAAAACCAGTCGAGGTGAAAATGGTTCCAGCTGAGACATGAATGCGACATCGTTTTGACTTATGACTATGAGACTTGATGCGATGTCGTTTAGCAACCAGGCGAGGAATTGGAAATCAGTCGATAGATTGTTGTATCTGCTGGTATCCAGTCGAGGGATCAATGCGACACCGTTTTGATTATAAACAGGAGATGTTGCTACGATGTCGTTTCGACTAATGTTGCGAAATCAGCCGTTGGAATAAGAGAGCGACCAGCTGCTGGTTTCTTTTAATCAAAGTAATACCAGCTGAGGATATGTTACGATGTCGTTGAGATTAGTTATAACGACATCGTTTTGAGTTTTGAAATATTGCGACTGGATTTATGTTGCGACTGGATTCCTGTTGTTGCGACTGGTTATTACTACAGCTGGTTGTTGCGTCTGCTGAAGAACAAGAGAATGATATTCGAATAGCAACTGAGGACGATCAACAGCAGTTGAGGAATCTGTTTATCCTTATCCACCTTCTAAGCGGTGGAAGTATATCTTGTTTGAATACTCAGCATGACACGTGGAACTTACATAGAACACGTTGGAAATGCTGCAGAAATACAGAGATCGATTTTTTATAAATAGTAATGAATTTGAAATGCTGTGAACATTTGGATTTCAGTGATTGACCTTTGATCTTGCAAGTATCTTCGGAAGTGAGGAACAGAGTGTAAGAACGTTAACTGAAGCATTTTGAAAACAGAGGAACAAAGGTATAATCTGACAGAAGAGTCAGGAACTAGATTACTCGAGAATGATAGTTCTTGAGTATTCCGCTGAAATCACATACATATATGATTACTGTTCTTGATTTAGAACTTGAGTTATGTGTGTGTCGATCCATCACAGGTAGTGGATCTTTTATATTTGCATGAGTTTGCATATTGAAGAGAATTGAATTGATTCTACTGCCCAGGACTGAGTTGGCCTGATTTTCGAAGCCGGAGATGGTTTCGATAGATGAATATTCATGTCAAGATCGGATACGAATCTTGATGGCATCGAACTGATATGGAATCAATTCTGAGATCGAAGAAGAGAACTAGAATCATTTCGTTTCATTGCATTTGTTTTACAGTTGATAAACTGTTATGCATTTTTAATGTTGTTATTCGTAACTGCTGATTATACTGAGATAATTCTCACCGGATTTTATCCGGCTGTTGTTTTGTTTTGTATGTGTGCATGAAAACAGGAAGAAAGAACTAGTGGGGAGCAACCACGGGTAACGAGAGATAACTACCTAGACGCTGGATCAGTAGCAAGAAGACTCAACACCAGCTGATAGTCTAGATGTTTGGACTGTTGGCGTTAGGTTGCTCAAGTCTGGTTTTGTATATAAAACATAAGCGTGTACTAGTGAACTTAGTTTGTAATTGCTATAAACCATGCATCATTCGTATAAATAAATACTATTTTCGGTACAAGCTTTGCCTTGTTGCTTCTGCTGGTTTGAAAATTTTTTTTTAGTAGCTTATGTATGAACCAGATTAGAATTAAATAAACCCACTGATTGAGATTAGAGGATTAATTGTGAGCAGAGAGCCTCACAACAGGTGGTATCAGAGCGTTATTACATTAATGAGATCTTTGAACTAGATGAGTGGGGTAGATCGAGTTCTTTCTATGATGAATTGCATGCTTGTGTGGTATATGTCTTACTGCTTTTGAATTTATATCACATGATTTTTGTGTATAAATGGTAAGAATATACCTAAGAACTATGAGGCATACATGCGTTGGAAGTGATTAACAGCATGTATTGAGTGAAGTATGAATCAACACTCGATCTCTTGAGCAGCAGTACATTAATGTATGCTAATCAGAGGAGGAACTGAAATTGATTTGTTATTGGTTGATGAGAAATGATAAACATGTCTGTTTAATTCTTAGATATGCCTCCTCGAAGAACCACGAATCGGCAGACAGAGCAGGGTAGTACATCTACTGAGATTTTGAATGCAGCTGCTACTCCAATGGAAACTTTATTGAAAAGATTCCAGTCGTTTAAACCACCGACGTTGACAGGAACAGAAATTGCTATTGATTGTGAAAACTGGTTAGAAGATATTGAGCAGTTGTTCGAAGCACTTTATTATACTGATGAGCGTCGGGTGAAATTGATTATACACAAGTTGCATGGTATTGGGAAAAGCTGGTGGGTGGCAACAAAGAAAGCGCTTGAAAATCAGGGTAGTGTGATTACGTGGGCAGTATTCCGAACAGCTTTCTATCAACGATTCTTCCCAGTTTCTTATAGGAAGGATAAAGGAGCGGAATTTGCAAACTTGCGACACGGGCAGTTGAATATAGAGTATTACGTTGCCAAGTTCACGAGTTTACTGAACTTTGCGCCACATGTTGCTATAAGTGATGAAGCACAAGCGGATCAATTCATTAATGGATTGAATCCAGATGTATTTACTTTGGTAAATACGGGGAGACCAAATACTTTTGCCGATGCGTTGAACCGGCAAAAGGAGCTGAAGCTGGATTACTAAGGCAGCGACAACAAGGTAGACAAGGAGGAAGCCAGACAATGAGTCAACCTCCTAAACAACAAGTTAGAGTGTTTGCATTAACGGAGGAACAAGCACAAGCAGCCCCAGACGATGTTATTACAGGTAACTGCTACTTGTGCAACCTTACAGCTTATGTATTAATTGATACTAGTGCAACACACACCTTTATCTCTGAGAAATTTGTGATATCACATAAGTTGTCTGCTGAACCTTTAACTAAAATAGTATCGGTTTCTTCGCCTTTGGGGAAAGGAATGTTATCGATCACAGCGGTGAGAAATTGTGTGTTACAGTTTGAGGGTCACGCATTTGAAATTGATTGTGTTGTGCTCGAATTATCTGATTTTGATTGTATCGTGGGCATAGATATGTTAACCAAGTATAGAGCAACAGTAGATTGTTTTCAGAAGGTGGTTCGATTCAAACCAGAGCATGCTGATGAATGAAAATTCTATGGTAAGGGATCACGAGCCAGAATTCCTTTAATCTCTGCTATTGCAATGAATAATCTATTGCAGAAAGGAGCGGAGGGATTTCTGATTTATGCAATAGATACAAAGAAAAGTTGCCCGAATCTGGTTGATATACCAGTGGTCTGCGAGTTTGCTGATGTTTTTCCTGATGAGATCCCAGGATTACCTCCATATCGAGAGGTAGACTTCAGCATTGAATTGATGCCAGGTACACAACCAATATCGAAAGCACCATATAGAATGGCACCAATTGAGTTGAAAGAATTGAAAGATCAGCTGGAGGATCTTCTTACCAAGGGATACATTAGACCAAGTGTTTCTCCTTATGGTGCTCCAGTACTATTTGTCCGAAAGAAAGATGGATCAATGAGGCTATGTATCGATTACCGACAATTGAATAAGGCAACGGTAAAGAATAAATATCCTTTGCCACGAATAGATGATTTATTTGATCAGTTACAAGGGTCGACAGTGCATTCAAAGATCGATTTTATATCGGGATATCATCAATTGCGAGTAAAAAATGAATACATATCGAAGACTGCCTTTCGAACAAGATACGGTCACTATGAGTTTGTGGTTATGCCTGGATCAATGAGGCTATGTATCGATTACCGACAATTGAATAAGGCAACGGTAAAGAATAAATATCCTTTGCCACGAATAGATGATTTATTTGATCAGTTACAAGGGTCGACAGTGCATTCAAAGATCGATTTTATATCGGGATATCATCAATTGCGAGTAAAAAATGAATACATATCGAAGACTGCCTTTCGAACAAGATACGGTCACTATGAGTTTGTGGTTATGCCTTTTGGATTGACTAATGCACCAGAAGTGTTCATGAGTTTAATGAACCGAGTCTTCCAAAGATATCTTGATGATTTCGTGATTGTATTTATTGACGATATTCTAATCTATTCGAAGAATTTGAATGATCATGCAAGCCATCTTCGAACAGTTTTGCAGACTTTGAGAAATGAGAAGCTGTATGCGAAACTGTCAAAATGTGAGTTTTGGCTACAAAGAGTTGTATTTCTTGGGCATATTATCTCTGGAGCTGGAATTTCAGTTGATCCCAGTAAGATAGAGGCAGTAATCAATTGGCCTAAACCAAAATCTGTGCCTGAAATTCGAAGTTTTATGGGTATTGCAGGGTATTACCGAAGATTTATTCAGGATTTCTCGAGTATTGCAAAGCCTATAACTCAGTTAACACAGAAAAATACGCCCTTTGTTTGGTCAGAAGCATGTGAGACCAGTTTTCTTGAGTTGAAAAAGAGATTAACTACTGCACCAGTTTTAACAATTCCTGTAGGTACTGGTGGATTTGTGGTATATTGTGATGCATCTCACCAAGGATTAGGATGTGTTTTAATGAAGCGCGGTCATGTGATTGCATACGCCTCAAGACAGTTAAAACCGCATGAAATTCGATATCCGATTCATGATCTTGAATTGGCAGCTATCGTGTTTGCATTGAAGATATGGCGACATTATTTGTATGGCGAAAAATTTGAGATCTTCTCTGTGTTGGGGATCCGGATCCGCCCCCCGGCGAGGCAGCGGAAGAACAAAGAATAAACAGCCGGGAGAAAATCAATACGAAAAATAGATAACAGTTATCGACATACATAGGGGGTTCAAAACCACTACCTTGCTGGCACTTGTGCCTGGCTCCAACCGTAGTTACAATAACGTCGGCTCTTCTCGGTAGACTGCGGTAGATATTGCCAATCCGGTCCACGACCAGAACCGAGACTCCTTCGTCAGCCTGCACTAGAAGCACTGACGAATTCTGCACGAACGGATTCTCCTCGTCGAGTTGGCCGGAAACGAATTTCCGGCGACGGCGGGCGGCGGCGGCTTGTAGGAGAGAGGAGGGGCGGCGCAATTTAGGGTTAGGTTTTGTATTGTGTTATGAGTTAATTACTTAAGTCTTGGTATGAGCTTAATTAAATAAGCTTGAGTGTTGGACTTGGACCGGCCCAACGGGCCCGGGCCCAACGATGAACATTCAGTTCATCTCCACCACCGAGACTTCATCATAACTCCGATCGCCGATCAGATCGAACTGATCGACTCAGTTACCGAAACTGAGTATTATGATCTGAAAAACCAATTTTCAGAACCTCAGTGCAAAATGACCGTTTTGCCCCTCAACAGCGGGAAACCCCGGTTTGACCCCTGTTGACTTTTAGGAAGTCGCACTTCCCGAAATCCTCTTCTCGTGCTCAACACATTGAGCTGAGTATCCGTGCGGGAATCTCGAATCTAGTACTTGTGTGACCCTCAATGGTTCAGGGATACAGCTAGCCGTGGGCCCACAACCATTGTGACTCCGGGATCACAATTCCGGACCTGCCCAACGGATCATGGTAAAGCGTCTAGCAACATCGCCCCATGATCCCCTAGGTATCACTGATAGTGCCTGCAAGAACCAGTTGGTCGTGGTTAGCGTACAGTACGGTCCTTTCAATCCATATATCCCGATCAGATCAACGACCATTGGTAAATCGAGAGTCGCTATAGATCCGATAGCTATGCATACATCTTGGAGATCGAATAGTGACATCGCGAGTGTAACTAGCGCGATCGCTTGCGCGCAGCGCACGAGGAGGGGCGCCGCCTTGCGCGGCGGCGCCGTGACTTTCTCCAAAGATTTTTGTTCGTTTCAATCGATCTGAAAATTCAATTTGATACAATAAGGCAATACATATTGATCAGATCCGAAAAACACTGGCTCGGATACCACTGTTGGGGATCCGGATCCGCCCCCCGGCGAGGCAGCGGAAGAACAAAGAATAAACAGCCGGGAGACGATCAATATGAAAAATAGATAACAGTTATCGACATACATAGGGGGTTCAAAACCACTACCTTGCTGGCACTTGTGCCTGGCTCCAACCGTAGTTACAATAACGTCGGCTCTTCTCGGTAGACTGCGGTAGATATCGCCAATCCGGTCCACGACCAGAACCGAGACTCCTTCGTCAGCCTGCACTAGAAGCACTGACGAATTCTGCACGAACGGATTCTCCTCGTCGAGTTGGCCGGAAACGAATTTCCGGCGACGACGGGCGGCGGAGGCGGCGCACGGCGGGCGGCGGCTGCGGCTTGTGGGAGAGAGGAGGGGCGGCGCAATTTAGGGTTAGGTTTTGTATTGTGTTATGAGTTAATTACTTAAGTCTTGGTATGAGCTTAATTAAATAAGCTTGAGTGTTGGACTTGGACCGGCCCAACGGGCCCGGGTCCAACGATGAACATTCAGTTCATCTCCACCACCGAGACTTCATCGTAACTCCGATCGCCGATCAGATCGGACCGATCGACTCAGTTTTCGAAACTGAGTATTATGATCTGAAAAACCATTTTTCAGAACCCCAGTGCAAAATGACCGTTTTTCCCCTCAACAACGGGAAACCCCGGTTTGACCCCTGTTGACTTTTAGGAAGTCGCACTTCCAGAAATCCTCTTCTTGTGCTCAACACATTGAGCTGAGTATCCGTGCGGGAATCTCGAATCTAGTACTTGTGTGACCCTCAATGGTTCAGGGATACAGCTAGCTGTGGGCCCACAACAATTGTGGCTCCGGGATCACAA
>KV018512.1:36609-51644 GCA_001598015.1 Dorcoceras hygrometricum
TTTCCACTCGACAAATGGTAACCACTTGGAAAGTCCGAACGAGGGTAGTTTGATAGATCACCAGGTCACTATCTATCTGCATGCTCAGAACATCACAATGTTCCCTACCAATGAAACATGGTACTTCGCATCGCAGATACTAGTCTCGAGCTCGGGCGGCCTTATCCTCATTTTGATGGCCCAATCGACTAGGAACTAATTCAGAATACACAGTGACTATTAGATTTGTTTCATGATAGCCGTCATACCCACTATCACATCTAACATACACTATAGTGCATTCTAGGTCTTTTACAACACAATGAAAGTAAATAACGCCATAAATAAATGCAAATATCATATATAAAGATTGTCATATACAAGAGTCTATAAACCCACACGCCACAAGTTGGATAGTTGGGCATCTACTCTAACACGCTTCGCCCCCGGGAAACGGGATCCGGATCCGCCACTATCGCCAACAGCATCTGCCTCGTTCCAGCAGAGGATGCGATGCTATTTGGGATGTTATAGACCGCTTGTCGAAGTCTGCACATTTTATTCCCTATGGAATGACCTTCTCATTGAAGAATATGGCGAAGCTGTACGTTGATTTTGATGTTAGACTGCACGGTGTGCCTGTTTCGATTGTTTCCGACCGAGATCCAAGGTCTACTTCCAGATTTTGGAAGAGTTTGCAAACAGCTTTGGGTACCAGATTGGCGATAAGCACCGCGTATCACCCCCAGACAGATGGCCAATCTGAGCGCACTATCCAGACGTTGAAGGATATGTTGCGAGCTGTTGTATTGGATTTTGGAGGTAGCTGGCAGGACGCGTTGTCTTTAGTGGAGTTATCCTACAATAACAGCTATCAGGTGACGATTGGCATGGCGCCTTTTGAGGCTTTGTATGGCAGGAAGTGCAATCGCCAGTATGTTGGGAAGAAGTGGGGAGAAGCAGCTATCGGCCCCTGACTTTGTGCAGCAAATGAAAGATCATGTGGATCTTATTAGAAAGCGGATGAAAGCTGACCAGGATCGCCAAGCCAGTTATGCGAATAAGAGGCGTCGACCTCTTGAGTTTCAGGTTGGTGATCATGTGTTTCTCAAAGTTTCTCCGTTTCGCAGTGTGATGCTCTTTGGACGCAAGGGAAAGTTAGCCCCTCGTTACATCGGACCGTATGAGATTGTTGAGAGGATTGGCCCTTTAGCGTATCGGCTGTTGTTGCCATCAGAGTTGTCCTCTATTCATGACGTCTTTCATGTTTCCATGTTGAGGAAGTATGAGCCAGATCCGTCTCATGTGCTTAGGACTGACAAAGTGGAGCTAGATCAGTCGTTGAGCTATCAAGAATATCCCTTGCAGATCCTAGGTAGAAAAGAGAAACAGTTGAGGAATAAGACCATTCCCTTGGTGATGGTGCAATGGAGCAAACATGGAAGGGAAGAAGCTACTTGGGAGCTGGAAGAAAAGATGCAGCGCGAGTGGCCGCATCTGTTTGAGTAGCTGTTGAGCTAAATTCCAGTAGTTGTAGCTTTTGGTTGTATTTCTTCCCTAGTTGTTGTTAATTGTTTGCTCAGTTATTTTGAACTCTTGGCCTTGTGTTGGGCGAGTAACTGTTTACATTTCGCTGCTGTGTTGTATTTCCAGATTGCTGTTCGATTTCGAGGACGAAATCTTTTTTAGTGGGGGAGAAATGTGAGACCTGGAATTGTATAAGATTAATTTGGTTGGAATTAATAGGTTTAGAGATTTCTGGTGATTCAGATCTCTGTTTGGATGTTTTGATTTCATTTTCGGGTCAGATTTCACATTTAGAGCATTTCTGGAAGTTTTCGTATTTTTGGTATTTTGGGTAAAAGCTGGTTTTGTGGTGAGAGCTGGTCGATTTGGTGAAATCCAGTCGTAGCGTGTTTTGGTAGCGCGAGATTCCTAAACGCCGTCGTTTTAGTGAAATCTGGATGCGTTGTGTTAAGTGAAAGCTGGTAGCATGTTTGTATCCAGCTGCTGCTTTATCTCGTTTGTTGAGGGAAAAACGGTAGCCTTTGTGGTGCGACGCCGTTTTGAGTGTTGCGTCTGGTACGAGCTGGTGGGATCTGTTCGCGTGTGCCTGCTGGTTGTCCAGCTGAGAGTAGTTGTCAACGATGGTCAACTCTACTGTAGCTTGCGTCTGGTTTCCAGTAGCTTGTGGCTGGTATTGCGCAAGGTTTATCGACCGGATTTGCTGACGTCAGCTATGCGACGCCGTTTTATTAAGTTGGAACGCAACGTTTTGATGCAATGTCTGGTATCAGCTTTTGAGTGTTACACAATCCAGCTTTTGGATTTGAGAACCAGTCGATGGTTTTAGGTGACCAGCTGGTGGCAGATTTGATGACGTAAGCGGTGCGACGTCGTTTTGTTAAGTCGCTGTGACACCGTTTTTTTTAGCGTTGTTTGAGAATTCAGCAGTTGGTTTCTTTGCATCTACTGGTTGTAATTTGTAGCGAGCGTCGACTGGTTTTGTCGGTGGATGATTTTAACCAGCTTTTACGCGTGTATTTAAGGAAGACTTGGTCTTCGATTTCAAGCACCGGATCCCATACTTAGTAAAATTCTCCATATTTTCGACCTCTGTTTCTCGAACCCTAGTACTGTTCACCGTTGATTTTATCCGGTGATTCCCGTATTTTCTGACTGTTGTTTTGGGTGTTTGAGGTAGCGTTGGACTCCTCTCGAGAAGCTATTCCATCCTATACCATTCTTGGAGGCTGTTGTTGGCTAGAGCGAGATCGCGAAGTTGCTGTCTTTGGTCGTGTGTTGCGTCGTTGAGGTAGAACTTCGAATTGTTGTTGAGATCTTAGTCTTAGCCTCTGTTTAAGCTTCCTGTTACTGGTATTTTTGGAATTAGTTGCTGGTTTGAGTTGTAACTCCCAGCCGTGGGTTTTGTTCTTGTGACCCGTGAGATTTATGCTTGTACGTTGTGTGTTCAGCAGGTTCCTAACCAGATCTCTCGGGCTCCTTGTTGTGGTAGTTATTGCACAGAATTGAGGTACGGATCTTGAGCTTGTAATTCAGCGTGGAACCTGGCTTGGATAAATTGCGAGATGGCTGTGTTTGGATTGCTGGGTGATGTTGTTGCTCTGTGTGAGAGTTGTGTATGCTTACCGTGTGTAATTTTTGTGTTGCATATGGTTATATGCTTGTTGTTCCAGCATGATGCATACATGCATTTCCATTCAGCTAATGCAGCCTTGTTTTCGTTGTTGTTTCTCTGTTTTCTTACCAGGATGCGAGGGCGAGCGGTGATTCCGCACTCTCATTTCCCCTATGCGTCGAGTGGCTAGCTACCACAGTTCATAGGTTGGGTTGTTTATGCATCTGGTAAGGGTGGACGAGTATGGGTGAGTGGGTAGCACCCACGTGTCCTACACTCACCGTGGCCACATATTCTGTTGCAGATTCCGTCGAGCTGTTGTCTCCTTCCTCATGCATAGCATCTGCATTTTATTCTTGATGTTTACTGCTGTTTTATAGTTGCTCTCCGTACTGAGGTTTGACCCCATGTCCGTCTGGGGCTTGGTTGTTTTCTTGTTGTATTGTTTTCAGGAAACCCAGGTTTTACAGCTGGTCGTGGTTTTAACCTAGCTGGTGGTGCCCCAGGAGGTGGTTGAGTATCCCAGTTGCGTATAGCATATTAATATGTATCAGTACAGTTAGCCAGGGGATGCCCTGCGCTTTGTCGTTGTATTGGGTTGTTGGAGTCTGATACATGTTGCTGTTGTTTTTATGCTATACTGTATTATTATGGCTTGTAGCCTTTTCTTGTGTAGTGGTTTTTATAAACTGGGATCTATTTTGAGTATCGAATTATTTTAAATTATATTGTTTAAACCCGTCAGGCCAAAAGCAAAAATTTTACCCGCTTTTTAATAGCTTCCGCATGTGTTTGTATGTTTTATCTCTGATTAGAGCACGAGGCCTGACATGCCTTGTCTCCTGCACGAGTGTTGTTTGACACTGGCGCATCGCATTCGTTTATTTCTGATGCCTTTGTGGTCGAGCATGGTTTGCATACCACTTCTTTGCGCGATGTTGTGTCTGTCTCTACTCCCGGCGGTGCGAGCTTGTACTCCCAAGAGGTTTTGCTGAATAGCGTTCTGAGTTTTTGTGAGCATGCGCTAGTGGCGAATTTGATTCGGTTGATGTCGTGGGATTTCGACTGCATAGTAGGAATGGACGTGTTGTCCAGCTGTAGGGCCTCCGTGGATTGTTTCCATGGGATTGTGCGTTTTAGGCCTCAGTCCGGTGAGAAATGCTATGGTGCTGATTCTCAGTCGAAGATTCCGTTGATCTCAGCGATGGAGATGTTCAGCTTGTTGACGGCGGAGAACGCGGGTTTTATGATTTACGCGTTGGATGCATCTTCTTCTTCGCATGTGCAGCTCAGCGACGTTCCAGTGGTGCGCCATTTTCCTGATGTGTTTCCGGAGGAGATTCCTGGTTTTCCTCCGAAGAGGGAGATTGACTTTAGTATTGAGTTGGTGCCTGGCACAGCTCCGATTTTGTGTGCACCATATCGTTTAGTGCCTGCTGAGTTGAGAGAGCTCAAGGTGCAACTGGATGATTTGCTGGAGAAAGGTTTTATCAGACCTACCATGTCCCCGTGGGGAGCGCCTATCTTGTTTGTCAAGAAGAAGGATGGAACAATGAGAATGTGCATTGACTTCCGTCATTTGAACAAAGTTACTGTTAAGAATAAGTACCCGTTGCCGAGGATCGATGACTTGTTTGACCAGTTACAAGGTTCTACGGTGTATTCGAAGATCGATCTACGTTTAGGGTACCATCAGCTGAGGGTTAGAGATCAAGATGTTGCAAAGACTGCTTTTCGTACTAGGTACGGGCACTTTGAGTTTCTGGTGATGCCGTTCGGATTGACAAATGCCCCTGCAATCTTCATGGATTTGATGAACCGAGTCTTTCGAGAGTTTATAGATCAGTTCGTGATAGTGTTCATCGACGACATCTTGGTGTATTCGAAGACTCCTTTGGAGCACAAGGAGCATTTGAGAGTTGTTCTTCAGACGTTGAGGTACTCGCAGCTGTATGCTAAATTCTCTAAGTGCGAGTTCTGGCTGGATCGTGTCGTGTTTTTGGATCATGTAATTTCAGCGGATGGCATTTCTGTGGATCCCAGTAAGGTAGATGCTGTTTTGAACTGGGAGCGACCTAGGAATGTGTCTGAGGTTCGTAGTTTCTTGGGTCTGGCTGGCTATTACCGTCGTTGTATAGAGCTTTTCTCTAGTATAGCTAGGCCGATGACTCAGTTGACTCAGAAAGACAAGCGTTCGTTTGGGCTGAGCAATGCGAGAATTCTTTTCAATTGCTCAAGGAGAAGTTGACTACTGCACCTGTGTTGGCTTTGCCGTCTGGTTCAGGTGGGTACGTTGTGTGTTCTGATGCTTCGCTCAATGGATTGGGCTGTGTGTTGATGCAGCATGGTCGAGTCATTGTGTATGCTTCACGGCAGTTGAAACCGCACGATACTCGATACCCAGTTTATGATCTGGAGCTAGCAGCTGTGGTCTTTACGTTGAAGATTTGGCGCCACTATATGTATGGCGAGAAGTTTGTGGTATATTCGGACCACAAGAGTTTGCAGTATTTGTTTTCACAGCCTGACTTGAATATCAGACAACGCAGATGGATGGAGCTGCTAAAGGATTTTGATTGTGATATCAAATACCAGCCTGGAAAAGCGAACATAGTGGCTTATGCGTTGAGCAGGAAGGCTCCGGAAAAGATGCTTGCGTCGCTGTATATTTCTAAGGAATGTGAGAATCTTAGCACTACTGGTTGGAGATTTTAACCGGCTGAGGATTATGTTGTGGTTTTTTCTTTCCAAGTTGAGCCACAGATTATTTCGAGCACTAGAGCGGCTCAAAGAACAGATCCTTCCATCCACGAGATGAAGTTGAAGGTCAGGGCTGGACAGCTTGAGTCAGACTATTCCGTTTTGTCTGAGGGTTGTTTGTGTTTCCGTGGTCGGTTGGTTGTGCCCAATCTGATAGATCTTCGGGATGAGATCCTTAGAGAAGCGCATTGCAGTAGACACAGTGTTCATCCTGGTGCACGGAAGATGTACCATGCGTTGAAGCCGCACTTCTGGTGGGCTGGTTTGAAGAGTGACGTTGCTGGTTTTGTCGCTAGTTGCTTGAACTGCCAGATGGTAGAGGTAGAAAGGATGAGACCTGGTGGTCTGTTGCAGAGTTTGGAATGCCCCAATGGAATTGGGAGCACATAGCGATGGATTTTGTGACGCATTTACCTCGTTCCAGCAGAGGTTGTGATGCAATTTGGGTTGTTATCGACAGATTGTCGAAGTCGCACACTTTATTCCCTATGGGATGACGTTTTCGTTGAGGAAAATGGCGAAACTGTACGTCAATTTTGTGGTTAGATTGCACGGTGTACCTGTTTCGATCGTTTTGGACCGAGATCCAAGGTTTACTTCCAGGTTTTGGAAGAGTTTGCAAGCAGCTTTAGGTACCAGATTGATTATGAGCACCGCGTATCACCCCCAGACAGATGGTCAATCTGAGAGAACTATCCAGACGTTAGAGGATATGTTAAGAGCTGTTGTGATGGATTTTGGTGGTATCTGGCAAGACGCGTTATCTTTGGTGGAGTTTTTGTGAGATCCAGAAATTCGAATATGATTAATTGGTGGAATTAATCGGATTTTAAGAATTCAGATTCGTGTGTGGACAAATCTGGTTGTTTAGTTTCAGTTGGAAGACTTTGAAAGTATTTCTGGGTCAGATTTCATACTTGGAACAATTCTGGAAAGTTTGGTATTTTTGAGCTAGAAACCTGCTTTTGTGTAGAGATCTGTTTGGATTTCTAGTGAAATCGGGTCACTGGTGTTTGCTGGTTCGCAGTGTGTTTTGTGGCGCGAATTCCATACTTCGTCGTTTAGAGAGATCTGACTTTAGTTAGCGTTAGGAGTCTTGGTAGAGATCTGGTAGCGCTAGAGGCATTGCGAAGTCTGCTCGCGTGTTTTGTGTGTTGTATTCCAAAACGATGTCGTTTAAATAAGTTGGAACGGTGCCGTTTGGCTTAGCGTTGGATTGCGAGATCTGGTGCACGCGAGAGAGTTGTTTGTTAAGTTTTTCGCCGGAAACAGATGTCAACGCAAGTCAACTCTCCTGTAGCGGGTGATCACTGTTGCGTGGAATAGCGATTGGCGCTTGTCTCCAGTTTTCTCTAACTATTTAGCGTTTTGTATTCAGATCTCTATTTGGATGTTTTGTTTGCATTTTCGGGTCAGATTTCGCATTTAGAGCATTTCTGGAAGTTTTTGTATTTTTAAGATTTTGGGTAAAATCTGGTTGATTTGGTGAAATCCAGTCGTAGCGTGTTTTGGTAGCGCGAGATTCCTAAACGTCGTCGTTTTAGTGAAATCTGGATGCGTAGTGTTAAGTGAAAGCTGGTAGCGTGTTTGTATCCAGTTGCTGCTTTATCTCGTTTGATGAGGGCAAAACGGTAGCGTTTTTATTAGTTGATGCGATGCCGTTTTGAATGTTGCGACTGGTACCAGCTGCGAGTTTTTTTGTTCGCGTGTGTATCGACTGGTTGTCCAGCTGGGAGTAGATGTCAACGATGGTCAACTTTCCTGTAGCTTGCGTCTGGTTTCCTGTAGCTTGCGTCTGGTTGTTTTGCATGAGAGCTAGCGACTGGATGACGTAGGCTATGCGTCGTCGTTTTAGTTAGCGCTAAGGAATCCAGTCGATAGGTTAGTGACCAGCTGTTGGGTTTATGCGATGCCGTTTTATTTAGATGGAACGCAGCGTTTTGATGTAAATTATGGTATCAGCTTTTGAGTGTTATACAATCCATCTTTTGGATTTGAGAACCAGCCGATGGTTTTAGGCGACCAGCTGGTGGCAGATTTGATGACGTAAGCGGTGCGACGTCGTTTTGTTAAGTCGCTGCTACACCGTTTTGATTAGCGTTGTTTGAGAATTCAGCAGTTGGTTTCTTTGCACCTGCTGGTTGTATTTTTTAGCGTGAGTCGACTGGTTTTGTCGGTGGGTGATTTTAACCAGCTTTTACGCGTGTATTTAAGGAAAACTTGGTCTTCGATTTGAGATACAAGATTTCATACTTAGTGATATTTTTCCCCGATTGTGTTCTTCGCTTCGAACCGTAGATACTGTTCACCGTAGAATTTCTTCGGCACTTTCTATCGTTTCCAGCCACCGTTTGGTACGTTTGAGGTAGCGTTGGACCCCTCTTGAGAAGCTCTTTCATCCTATACCCTTTTTGGAGGTTGTTGTGGGCTGGAGCAGAAACGCGAAGTTGCTGGTTTAGCTTGCGCATCTCGTAGTTCAGGTAGAACTTCGTTTATTCGATGAGATATTGTTCCTAGCCTAGAATCGAGCTTCCTGTTGAGTTGTTTAGGATGATAGCTGGTTGAGTGTGTGTGTAACTCCCAGCGTGCTTTCTGTGTATTAGTGTCCCTGTGATTTATGCCCTGTGTGCTTCGACAGGTTGATATCCAGATTTCTCGGGACCTTTGATTGTAGTATTTGTTGCACAGAATTGAGGTACGAATCGAGCTTGTATTACAGCTTTGAGATAGGCATGGGGATGTATTATGTGTTATATAGCTGTGCCGAGTGTTTGTGTAGAGGCAAGCTGTGTATATTATGCATGTCTATTGGCTGAACTATCTGGTGTATTACCTGCTGTTTGGTGATCTGTTGAGTTGCTATGTGATTGAGTGCAGCTGGTGGGTGTTGGTTGAGTTGTTCCCAGTCCTCAGTTGCAGCAGCTGGAGGATGTTGGTTGAGTTGTTCCCAGTCCTCAGTTGCAGTGACCTGGATAGAGGTTGGTGGGTGGTTGTGTCCACTTGAAATTCCGTGCGAACTGGCGGGTGGCTTCCGCGCAGGTGCGACGATGAGCCACTCTATTTTCCATTGGGTGCGATCGGGTAGCTTCCGAGACTCAGTGATGTGTCACAGTTGTTGCTTTCTATCCGTTTGGCCCTCCGGTTGTTACCGATGTTCTTTGTACTGCTCATGCATTTGCACGACATGATACATTGCATGTTGTATCTGAATTGCTGTTTTATGCTGCTTTTCGTACTGGGGTTTGACCCCGATGTCCCTCTGGGGCTGGTTTGTTTTGTTTGCCTACTTGTTTTTCAGGTTTCCCAGGTTGTTCCCCAGGTCGTAGAAATGATCCAGCTGGAGATGCCCCAAGAGGTGTTTAGAGTGTCCCAGTTATGTATAGTATCTATTGCACCGGTATCGCCGCGGGTGGGATGTCCCGGGTGGTGCTTAGGCTTATATAGTTATTAGTCTGTCTGTGATTTGTGGTTTTCAGCTGTTGTATTGGCCGTTGGGCAGTGTTGTATTCGTTATAATGATACTATGTTATTTTGATTTTGTGTTAACTGGGATTATTTTGAGTATGACAGTATTTTAAATTATGTTTTCTTCGTCAGGCCAAAAGCGAAAAATTTTTAGCCACTTTTTAAGTGCTTCCGCCATGTTTTGCGTGTTTTGACTCTATGTTGTGCACGAGGCCTGACAGTTTTCCTACAATAACAGCTACCAAGTGACGATTGACATGGCGTAGTTTGAGGCATTGTATGGTAGAAGGTGTGGATTGTCGTTATGTTGGGAAGAAGTGGGGGAGAAGTAGCTATCTTCCCCATATTTTGTGCAGCAGATGAAGGATCATGTAGATCTGATTCGACAGCGAATGAAACCTACCCAGGATCGCCAAGCCAGTTATGCAAATAGGAGGCATAGACCTTTAGAGTTTCAGGTTGGTGATCTCGTTTTCCTTAAAGTTTCTCCTTTCAGAAGTGGTATGCGTTTTTGTCCGTATGAAATTGTTGAGAGGATTGGCCCTTTGGCATATCGGCTGTTGTTGCCACCAGAATTGTCTTCTCTACATGATGTCTTTCATGTTTCCATGTTGAGGAAGTATGAGCCAGATCCGTCTCATGTATTGAGAACTGACGAGGTTGAGCTAGATCAGACGTTGAGTTACGTTGAATATCCCTTACGGATCCTTGACAGAAAAGAGAAACAGTTGAGGAATAAAACCATTCCTTTAGTGATGGTGCAATGGAGCAAACATGGTAGGGAAGAAGCTACCTGGGAGCTGGCCGCATCTGTTTGAGTAGATGTTGTATCAGTTTCCAGTAGTTGGTTAGTTTTGGTTGCTCTTTTCCCTAGTTGTCGTTTGTTTTTGTTCAGTTATCTTGAACTCTTGGGTTGAGTTGAGTTGTTCCTGGACTTGTTGATTTCGAGGACGAAATCGTGTTTTAGTGGGGGAGAGATGTGAGACCTGTGTTTTTGCAATCAAGTGTTGCTCGGGTTGAAACCAGCTGGTAGTAGATGCGTGTGTTGAAGTCATCGAATTTGCCTTAGTGTTGGAATCAGCAGTTGAGATGCTATCAGCTGTCGAGAGAGAGATATTTGTTCGGGTTTTGCATCAGTCGATGAGCGATCGCGTCAGCTGTTGGTATTTCAGTCGTTGCGTTTTGGTAGGAAGCAGCAGCAATGCTGACGTGGATTTCAGTCGTTGGTGTTTTAGTTGCGATGGTCAGCAAAGAGCGCTAAGAGACTCTGAAGCGACGACGTTTTGTGAACAGGAACCAGCTGTTGGTTGCATTAGCGTGTTTCGTAGCGGGTAGCGAAACTACGTCGTTTGGATTAGTCGAGACGATAGCGTTTTGGATTAGTGCTAAGAGATTCAGCAGTTGGTGAGTTAGCGCGTATTTCAGCTGTTGCGAGAGATCAGCTGTTGCGTTGTTTTATTCAGCTGCTGGTTTGTTGATCAGTTGTTGGTAGCGAGGTGACGTGTCCCTCTGCGACGTCGTTTGGTTAAGTTGGTGCGACGCCGTTTAGCCTTAGCGTTGTTTGAAAGATCAGCTGTTGGTTCGATCAACTGTTGGTTAGCGATCAGCAGTGACTAGCGGGCGACGTCGTTTTGTTTAGTTGTTCGCTGTTTAGCGATAGGAAAAAGCTGATGCGAGATTTCAGCTGCTGGTTGGGAATATTAGTTGTGTCAACTGACTTTGTCGGTGGAATCTGTTCCTACTTCTGTCAGCTGTTGAGAAGTGTATTTAATAGAGGACTTGGATGCTGTTCTCAATTATTGGTTCCTCGATACTTAGCAAATATTTCCCCCGATTCCCAATCTTTGTCTCGAACTCTAAGCACTGTTCACCATAGCTTTCCGCCGTCGATTCCCATAGTTTCCCGTCTCTGTTTTGAGCAAGACCGGTGGCGCTGCACTTCTTGAGAGTTTCTCTTTCGATTGATACCACTTTTGGAAGCTGTGGTAGGCTGGAAGTAGGATCGCGAAGTTGCTATATTCGGCAGCGTGTTCGTGTGTGCAGGTAGAACTTCGAATTGTTGTTAAGATCTTACCTCGAGCGTTTATTTAAGCTTCTTGTGGAGTTAGATATGTAGGATGATTGCTGGTTTGAGTTGTAGCTCCCAGCCGTGTGATTCTGTGTTTAGCGTCCCTTGAGAATTATACTTGTTGCTTCGTTCAGGTTGTGTATCAGATTTCTTGGGACCCCGTTTGTGGTAATTGTTGCACAAAATATCGAGGTACGGATTTGAGCTGGTTATAGCTTTGAATTGGCGTGGGATATTATGTGGATTGCTTGGTATGCTTGCTGTGATGTATGTGCTGTTCGGCTGTTTGCATACATGCATTAATTCACGCTCATTCAGATCTCTATTTCATTGTGCTTTGTTGTTGCTGTTCTGTTCTTACCAGGATGCGAGGGCGAGCGGCAATACCGCACTCTCATCTCCCTGCGGGGATTTGTTAGCGCCGAGTGGTTAACTACCACAGTTCATGGGTTAGGCAACGGCAGGTTGAGCTGTTTGATGCATCTGGTAATCAGTTGTGGCCACTATCCTTGCAGATTCTGTTGAGCTGTGCTTGAGTTCCTTGGCTCCCTTCTTCGGTTGAAGCCTTCAGCTGTTGTTTTGTGTCTCATGCATAGCATCTGCATTTTATCTTATGCTGTTTTCTTTAGCTATTTCAGTTGCTCTCCGTACTGGGGTTTGACCCCAATGTCCCTCTGGGGCTTGGTTTGTTTTGTTTCCTGTTTGTTGTTCAGGGTTCCCAAGTTACTCAGCTGGTCATGGAGTTGGCCCGGCTGGAGGTGCCCCAGGTGGTGGATAGAGGTTTCTGTTTGCTTGCCTGAGTTGTTTTGTTCGTTTTTGCTTCGGCAGGTGCTTATATCAGATTTCTCGGGCTTGTTTGCGGTAATTGTTGCCCAAAAATTAGAGGTACGGATCTTGAGCTTGAAATTCAGCTTGGATTAGCGTGGGATTTAATGTGAGAGCTGGTTTGCATCTCTGATTGGAATTGCCGTGCATAATTGCTGTGTATTGCTTGTTGTGTATTTCTTGCTGTTGCATTTGTGTTATGCTAGCTGCTCTCGGTTGATTTTATACACGCATTTGTACATGTGCATTTCAGATCCCTTGCTTTGTATCTTGTTGTATTGTGCTGTTGTTTCTTACCAGGATGCGAGGGCGAGCGGCGATACCGCACTCTCATCCCCTGATGGGATCTGTTAGCCCTCATGCGCCGAGTGGTTAACTACCACAGTTCATGAGTTGTGCAACGGCAGGTTGAGCTGTTTGATGCATCTGGTATTTGGGTGTAGTGTCAAGGCGAGTGGCTCATTACCACACTTTGGACACACACCAGTGGCCACCGTTTGTTGCAGATCTTGTGGAGCTATGTTTGAGTTCCCTGGCTCCCTTTTCGGTTGTAGCCTTCAGTTGTTATCTGGTGTCTCATGCATAGCATCTGCATTTTATCTTATGCTTTTCTTTAGCTGTTTCAGTTGCTCTCCGTACTGGGGTTTGACCTCATGTCCCTCTGGGGCTTGGTTTGTTTGTTTGCCTGTTTTGTTTTTCAGGTTCTGCAGCTGGTCGTGGCTTTTACCCAGCTGGAGGTTCCCAAGGAGGTGGTTAGAGTATCCAGTAGCGTATAGCATATTTATATGTATCAGTACGGTTAGCCAGGGGATGCCCTGTGCTTTTGTTGTAGTCTGTTATATTCGGTTGTGGTTGTTACCAGGTATCTGATACATGTTGATGTTGTACTGTATGTTGTGGTCTTGCAGCCTTGTTTGGTTGGTTTTGTAAATTGGGATTGTATTTTGAGTATTTTCGTATTTTAAATTTTATCGTTTTAAGACGTCAGGCCAAAAGCAAAAATTTTACCCGCTTTTTAGTAGCTTCCACTTGTGTTTGTGTGGTTTTACTCTGTTGTGAGCACGAGGCCCGACATTTTTGGTATCAGAGCTTAAGCTGGGATAAGCTCAATTTCTTTGATTACACTTGAGTCTAGGCACAGTATCGTGTGTTGCATGTGCTTGATCTATGTGATTATGTGCTGCATATTGTTGTGATATCTATGCTGTATCTGCTCTATGTTGCCTTATCCTGTTGAGTGGCTTCGTAGATGCCGCCTAGACGTAGAGCTAGAGGTAGGGCAGTTTCTGTTGGGGATCCGGATCACGCTCCCCGGCGAGGCAGCGGAAGAACATAGAATTAACAGCCGGGAGACGATCAATACGATTAATACAAAAACAATTAAAGTCATACATAGGGTGTTCAAAACACTACCTTGCTGGCACTTGTGCCTGGCTCCAACTGTAGTTACAATAACGTCGGCTCTTCACGGTAGATTGCGGTAGATATCGCCAATCCGGTCCACGACCGGATACGAGACTCCTTCGTCACCCTGCACTAGAAGGCATGACGAGATCTGCACGGACGGATTCTCCTCGTCGAATTGGCCGGAAACAATTTTCCGGCGAAGAAGGCGGCGACGGCGGCGGCTTGAGAGAGGAGAGGAGGGGCGGCGCTTAAGTCTAGGGTTAGGTTAAGTGTTGTAAGTTATATATATATATATATATTTTTTTAAGTCTAGGTTTAAGTCTAATTAAATAGACTTAAGTGTTGGACTTGGACCGGCCCAACGGGCCCGGGTCCAATGATGAACATTCAGTTCATCTCAACCACCGAGACTTCATCGTCACTCCGATCGCCGATCAGATCGGATCTGCACGGACGGATTCTCCTCGTCGAATTGGCCGGAAACAATTTTCCGGCGAAGAAGGCGGCGACGGCGGCGGCTTGAGAGAGGAGAGGAGGGGCGGCGCTTAAGTCTAGGGTTAGGTTAAGTGTTGTAAGTTATATATATATATATATTATTTTTTTAAGTCTAGGTTTAAGTCTAATTAAATAGACTTAAGTGTTGGACTTGGACCGGCCCAACGGGCCCGGGTCCAATGATGAACATTCAGTTCATCTCAACCACCGAGACTTCATCGTCACTCCGATCGCCGATCAGATCGGACCGATCGATTCAGTTTCCAAAACTGAACACTATGATCTGAAAAACCGTTTTTCAGAACACCAGTGCAAAATGACCGTTTTGCCCCTCAACAGCGGGAAACCCTGGTTTGAGCTGAGTATCCGTGCGGGAATCTCGAATCCAGTACTTGTGTGACCCTAAATGGTTCAGGGATACAACTAACCGTGGGCCCACAACCATTGTGGCTCCGGAATCACAATTCCGGACCTGCCCAACGGATCATGGTAAGAGCGTCTAGCAACATCGCCCCATGATCCCCTAGGTATCACTGATAGTGCCTGCAAGAACCATTTGGTTGTGGTTAGCGTACAGTACGGTCCTTTCAATCCATATATCCCGATCAGATCAACGACCATTGGTAAATCGAGAGTCGCTAAAGATCCGATAGCTATGCATACATCTTGGAGATCAAATAGTGACATCACGAGTGTAACTAGGTAAACACATTTACCTAAAACACTTCTAGTACTCTGGCCAGAGATTTATACACTATTATCCCCTCAGATAGCATAGGATATCCACGCATGTCTGCGAGCGGTGAATCCTCGACAACGATGCATCGACTCCTACATGCATCGGGGTCTCACCCAATCCCGACGCCTTATGACTCCAAGTGAGTCGGCAAACGGGTC
>KV018513.1:29727-57321 GCA_001598015.1 Dorcoceras hygrometricum
GAGACGCCTATCATGTAGAGTCTCAATGACGTTTCGAGTCGTGAGGACTAATCAGTACAACCAAGACCTCGGACTTATCCACTCGACAAATGGTAACCACTTGGAAAGTCCGAAGGAGGGTAGTTCGATAGATCACCAGGTCACTATCTATCTGCATGCTTAGAACATCACAAGTTCCCTACCAATGAAACATGGTACTTCGTATCGCAGATACTAGTCTCGAACTCGGGCGGCCTTATCCTCATTTTGACGGCCCAATTGACTAGGAACATGTTCAGAATACACATCGACTATTAGATGTGTTTCATGATAGCCGTCATACCCACTATCACATCAAACATACGCTTTAGTGTATTCTAGGTCTTTACTCAACGCAATTGTAAATCATTACACACATAATGAAAGTAAAGAATGCCATATAAGTAAATGCGAATATCATATATAAAGACTGTTTGTACAAGAGTCTATAAAACCCACACGCCACAAGTTGGCTAGTTGGGCATCTACTCTAACACCTTCCTCTGTTGAAAGGACACACGGTTCGTCAGCCGCGCACTCACCCTTCTTCTGGGGACCCTCTTTTTTGTCATAACTTAAAATATTTTCTAAAACATCATTCTGCTCTTTCTTTTCTTTCTAAATCTGTTTTCTTTCTCTCTTGCACGAATTACTGGTTTTTCTCTTGTCTAATGATGTTCTGGAACTTCAAGGTATTTCTCTGTAAAACTTGCGAAGATGAAAACTGAATAAAAGCTCTCAAATCTTGTTCAATTGAATTGAATAATCTTTTGAATTGAAGCGGAAATGAATAAGAAATCAAATTCTGGAATTTCGTTATCTGTTGAAGAAAACGAAGAATGAACAGTAACCAACTGAAATGAACAGTACTTAGAAACAAATAAAGCAACTGCTGAAATATCAAAATGGAATACATCTGCTGGTGAACAGTGAACTGCTGGAAATTTACTAGGAAATGCGTCTGCTGAATTTTTAAAGACAACACAACTGCTGAATTCTAACAAAGGAATGCAGCTGCTGAATTAGTTCAATAGGAATGCACCTGCTGGTGTTAACAAAGAAATACACCTGCTGGTTTTAGCAAAAGAAATGCAACTGCTGGTTTTACGATAACAATGCAGCTGCTGATTTTCAACGAAGAAGTGCAACTGTTGATTTTAACAAGGAATGATGCACCTGCTGATGAACAGTGCATCTACTGATTTTATGAAAACAATGCATCTGCTGAAATATGCATCTGCTGAAATATGCATCTGCTGAATTTACGAAAGCAATGCATCTGCTGAAATATGCATCTTCTGAATACCAATAGCTGATGAACAAACTATCAGCTGATGAACAAACTATCAACTGATGAACAACTATCAGCTGATGAACAAACTGTCAGCTGATGAACAACAAAATATGCAACAACTGAACATGAAATAGTGCGACTGCTGGTCGCAACTACTGAACTCAAACAATGCGACAGCTGAAATCTATACTTAGAATATTTTCAACAAAGAAATATCAGTCGTGGTATAAGAACCAGATTTCAGACTTAACCAGGTGAATGACGATTGTTTTCCTTTGTCTGAAGAATTCAAAATATCTAAAGAAATTTCTGGAAATGATCGAATAAGCTACTTATAAGCTACTTCGATGGAATTTCTGAAGAAAAATCAAGAATCTACTGGATGAACATCACCAAACCATTTTCTAAAACATCTCTTTGGATCAAAATACAGTAAAACGCAACCTTCATAAAAACAGAGCATAAACTTTCTGGTTTTGAAGAACAGCCGAAGCCATATTCCTTTCTTTAAAAATCTCATATAATCATGCAAACGGAATTGAATATATTCTTTCACTGAGTGAGCAAGAAACAGAGTTTACTTGCCTGAATTCTTGAACACAAACTTAGTAGAAATCCAGAAAATCACCAACACTCTGATCGCCTCCTTTAAAAAGCTTTAAAACTTTTGCTCGGTTTCTTATAGAGAGAGCACCGCTTTGAACTAATTTGTTTTCAAGATAATGATGCATGAAGCAGCTAACATCCTATATATATATGATTTAAAATGCCTAAGGAAGAAGAAATGCATTTAATTCAATATGTCGAAGCCTTCTAAAAGTGTGATCTATTTTAAAATAAAATGATGCACATGAAAACCATTGATTTAATCCAGCTTTCGGCGACAAACGGATCTGTTGTGCCGCTAAACTCCCTTGGCTTATGTCTTCGAAATCGCTCTTGAGTGTCATCATTGCTAGGTCCTCTACTGCTGGAGGATTGGCCGTTGCCTCTACCCTGTTGTTCTACCAGCAACCTTAGAAGCTGGGCAATACTAGCGTTACTATCAGGATTGGATTCATCTACTGGAATATTCCTTCCTCTTCCTCGGCCAGACATCTTAATCTATAGCCCGTAATCCACCACATAGGAACATCAGAACATGCAAGAATAAATAAAAAAAATACATGCTCTAAAACATAAAAGAAACTCACTGCCCCGAAGAGACGGTCGATGAAATCTGTTTCAGCAAGAAGTGCATGTGTTTATCTCTGGACCATGCTCTGATACCATGTTTGTGACGCCCCAATCCCCATGGGAGTCACGAGATCAAAGAAAAGGGAATAAAAGGGAAAATAGAAGGGCTGAAAAACAAATAGAACAAGCTGTATTGTCTTGCTCATAAAAAAATTGAAATACAACCATTGGCGCCATAAAATAAACCAACCTTCATTACGAATTTAAAGTGCAAAATGCGAAATCGCGATATTACAACTACTGAACTCTATCTGAATTCATCTTTGTTGTAACAGATCTCAATACAGTTTTGACTAAGATCAAAGACAACAAAAGTAGCAAGATACAAAATGAACATCGTGGAAACGCAGGCCTTCGATAAACACTAGCACGTCGCTGCTGATTCAAACTCCACATCCCACCTGCTCCGGCGCCGACTCACCTGCACCAAGAAAGCTAGCGAGCCTAGGGCTCAGCAAGCAAATTAAAAGTAACAAGTACAATATGCAGATGATAAAACATAAGGCATCGTTTATTGCATCTTTTGTTCTGGAAGTAAATTCAAATTCCAGCGTTATCATTTCGTTAAACTCATGGCTTAGAAGCTCTACTTAGGTCCCATTGCACTCGATCGAATGACTACTGATATCAGTTTCAATGTGGTGAAATCTCACCCAATATGAAGGGGCAACTGACCCCTCGTCTGCTGCTCACCCTTCCCATATGAACCGTCTGTTATCTAAGCCATAAATTCATAAATTTAAACTTTCTTCTTTAAAACACATACTAGGCGAACTGAAATCTTAGCATCGGGGTTCACTTCATTTTTAAAACTCAGGCTTCCTTCAAAAATCGTTTAACTGAGCATCCAGCAGAGACATGAAAAATCAGCAGTTGGGATAAATTCAGTTGTTGGCAAGAAATCCAGCTGATGTGAACAGTAGATCAGTTGATGGGTATATATATATATCGGTAGTCAACACAATTAATTTGGTCAACGGAGTAACAGTAGATCAACTAGTCGTTGGTGCAAGAACAACCAGTCGTTGGGTAGGGCGATCAGCAGGTGAAAGAAAACTAGACGATGGATATAAATCAGCAGTGAAGTACTTACGGGGAAAGGAATCAGTCGCAACAAAACCAGTCGCAAGCAACAGTAACCAGTAGCAAGCAAAACCCGTCGCAACTGCTGAAATTTTGACAATAAAATGCATCTGCTGATGAACAGTGCACTGCTGGAAATTTACTAGGAATTGCGTCTACTGGTTTCAAAGGAAAAGCACCTGCTGGTGTTAACAAGAAATGCACCTGCTGGTTTTAGCAAGAGAAATGCACCTACTGGTGTTTAACAAGAAATACACTTGCTGGTTTTCAAAAGAAATACACCTGCTGGTGAACAGTGCATCTGCTGAATTACGATAGCACTTGTAATATCGAAACAATGATCATGCTACCAGCAGCCGCCTATTAAATCAGACTTTATACTGATTCAACTAGCAACTACCGATTACACAATCATCAAATCTCGATATTACAGCAAAAGGAAGAACATCATAATCTCTATGAGTTGAAAATCTGAAATGCTCAGCGTTTTAAAATCAACATCAACCTCGTAAAATACATTTGAGTTCCACACATAACCCACTGTGACCCCGAACGCTAAACATACGCGAATATCAACCAAAACATGAGCAAAGACTGATAATAAACAGAGCTTAAGCAAAATCACGAAATGAAGTGAGAACAATACGTAAGCTTTCGTGGTGTAGCAAGAATCAAATTTACTTGCCTTGATAAGAAGGAAATCACAAGATACAGCAGGCCACTAACAGAGAGTTTTCCCCAGCGCAGCAATGTGTTTTCTATTTCTTTGATGCAAGAATGAACATTTTCTTGCAAGTAATTGAACTTATAGTTCACAAGGACAGTGGCATGGGAGTCTGATTATTAACAGGGGAAAAACACTCATTTAGGCATGGTAAACTAGGCGTACTTCAGAAAATTTTGCTTAAAATTCCCTGTCAATGTTTTGATTTGTAAATGTACTACACAAAATTTGAAATTTAACCATTCTCCCATCCAAAACCATTTTATTTGTAAAGTTTGAAAATTGCTTGGCTACGCTCGGGTGACAAACTGACAACTGATCGGGCCTCTGTTCCTTATAAAATCTAAGAAATGTGAAATCAGTCGCTCAACAAGTAGCAAAAGCTGAAATCTTGAAATTAGAAATGGATCCTCAATATATAAAGATTAGAATTTGTGGTCCTATGGATTTTGGGGCACTACAGTCACACATACTTCATCACCTTTACCGATGATTACTCTAGGTATGGGTACTTGTACTTAATGAAGCACAAGTCTGAATCCTTTGAAATGTTCAAAGAATTCAAGGCTGAAGTAGAAAATTAGTTAGGGAAAAGTATTAAAGCGCTTCGATCCAATCGAGGTGGTGAATACTTGAGTGCTGAATTTCAAGACTATCTGAAAGAGAATGGGATTCTCTCACAGTGGACCCCTCCGGCCACACCACAGCTCAATGGTGTAGCGGTGCGTCGTAATCGAACCTTGATGGACATGGTTCGGTCTATGATGAGCTTAACTGAGCTTCCTACCTCGTTTTGGTGCTATGCGCTCGAAACGGCGGTAATGTTGTTGAACAATGTCCACACCAAGGCAGTGGATAAGACTCCATATGAGATATGGATGGGCAAACCACCCAAGTACTCATACATGAGGATTTGTGGATGTCCTGCTTACGTGAAGCAGACAGTGGGAGATAAGCTGGATACTAGATCCATCTTATGCTACTTCATTGGGTATCCAAAGAATTCTATTGGATACTATTTATAATATCCAAACGAAACAAAAGTGTTTGTTTCTAGGAATGCCACCTTTATGGAAAGGGAGTTTCTACTTGATAGAAAAGGCAAGATATTAGAACTCGAAGAGGTTCGAGAACCAATTGAAGTACCAAGTGAATCTCCCGCACCTACAGAGCCAGTACCAGAAATGGTCGCACCTAGGAGATCCGAAAGGGTTCCTAGGGCTCCTGAAAGATATGGTTTCCTTCTTGAAGATGATAAGGGTGATCAAGTTGTTGGATGTGATCCAAGGACTTTCAAGGAGGCAATTTCCGATGCTGATTCAAATTTGTGGCTTGAAGCAATGCAGTATGAGATTGACTCAATATTGATCCGGGGGATGCCCCGTGTTATCATGTATTGGGGATCTGTATTTTGAATTGATATTATGTGGTTACTTGTTGCATATGAGTTTGAGTTAACTCTTATTTTGAGTATTGAATATTTTGAATGTACGATTTGAAGTTCAGGCCCATAGTATTTCGAAAAATTTTTAAGTCCTGATTTTAAGCTTCCGTCTTTATGCGCTTATTATGTGTTAATTGTTAGAAATTAGCACGGGGCCTGACATCACCAGTCGCAATGTTCAAGTCAATTAGAATCTTACTAGCCATATCCGCATGGTACGACTATGAGATATGGCAAATGGATGTGAAAACTGCGCTTCTTAATGGAAACATTAAGGAAGAGATCTATATGACACAGCCTGAGGGTTTCACATCTGTGGGAAGTGAGCATAAGGTATACAAATTTCAGAGATCGATCTACAGTCTCAAACAAGCATCGAGGAGTTGGAACCTGAGATTATATGAAACAATTAAGGAATTTGGTTTCATCAAGAATCCCGAGGAGCCATGTGTATATAAGAAGGTAGTTAAAAGCGCTGTGACATTCCTTGTACTTTATTTTGATGACATTCTACTCATTGGGAATGATGTAGGAATGCTGCAGTCAACTAAAGTATGGTTGTCTAGTAGATTCTCGATGAAGGACATGGGTGAAGCATCCTATATTCTTGGATACAGATCTATCGGGATAGATCGAAAAGGATGCTCGGACTCACCCAAACCACCTACATCGATACCATACTTAAGAGGTTCTCTATGGAAGAGTCCAAGAGAGGACACCTACCTATGAGCAACGGGGTCACTCTATCTAAGTCTATGTGTCCGAGGACTGATGAGGAGATAGAGAGTATGACACGTGTGCCATATGTGTAATGCCCGAGATTATTATATCGAGAATTAATAAATTTAGAGTTCCAGACGACGGGTTATTGTTGTTTGAGGAAGAAACCAGCCGCAATGTCAGGCCTCGTGCTCTAAACAGACAACACATGCGGAAGCTATCAAAAAGTGGGTAAAATTTTCGCTTTTAGGCCCGACGGTTTTAAACATATAATTTAAAATACAACGATACTTAAAATAAGTTTCCCAATACATAAAACAACCGACAATAAAGCATACATAATTCACAACATGTATCAAACTCCTCTACGGGTACAACGATAAAGCACAGGGAATCCCCCTGGCTAACTGATATATATATATAAGTATGCTATATGCAACTGGGACACGCTAGCCACCTCCTGGGGCACCACCAGCTGGGTTAAAACCACGACCAGCTGTAGAACCTGGGTTTCCTGAAAACAACATAACAAAGAAACAAACCAAGCCCCAGAGGGACATGTGGTCAAACCCCAGTACGGAGAGCAACAGATAAAGCTAAAAGAATGCATAAGATAAAATGCAGATGCTATGCATGAGACGCCGGATAACAACAAAAAGCTCGACCCTCGAGGGAGCTAAGGAACTCAAACATATCTCCAAAAATCATCAACAACATACAGTGGCCACGGGGTGTGTTCACAGTGTGGTAGTGAGCCACTCGCCATGACACTACACCCAATTACCAGATGCATCAAACAACTCGACCTGCTGTTGCCTCGCCCATGAACTGTGGTAGTTAACCACTCGGCGCATGGTGGCTAACGATCCCAACAGGGAGATGAGAGTGCGGTATTGCCGCTCGCCCTCACATCCTGGTAAGAAATCAACAACAGCAATACAAGATACAAGGCTGCAAAATACGATACACAAGGGACCTGAAATATGCGTGAACGAATGCGTGTATGCAATTCACAAGAAACAGCTAGCAAAACACCAATGCTCAGCAAGCAATACACAGATAAGTTCACCGAAACATCCCAGCAGCCACGCATAATATCTCACGCCAATCCCAAGCTAAATCAAACTCAAGAATGCGTGTATGCAATTCACAAGAAACAGCTAGCAAAACACCAATGCTCAGCAAGCAATACACAGATAAGTTCACCGAAACATCCCAGCAGCCACGCATAATATCTCACGCCAATCCCAAGCTAAATCAAACTCAAATCCGTACCTTATACTCCTGAGCTATAATTAGCACACGCTGGTTATCACAAGGAAATCCCGAAGACTCTGGTAAAAGCCTGATAAACACACGGCATACACAACATAAATCTTACGGGATGCTAAAAAAGCTCACGGCCGGGAGTCACACTCAACCAGCTGCCCAATAAACCTCAACAGTTAAACGAGAAGCTTAAAACTATGGCTAGGAACAAGGTCTAATCGAAAACCAGAACTTAGTTCTACCCGGTCGACGCAACACTCGAACGGCAGCAACTTCGCGTTCCTCAACTAGACAATTACAGCTTCTAAAACTGGTGAAGAGTGATAGAGCTTCTCGAGAGGAGTCCAACTCTACCTCACAAGAGCAAAACAACCACCGAAAACGCCGGGAATTCGTCGGAAAAGCTCACGGCTGAACAGTGCTCTAGGGTTCGAAACGAAGAACACAGACGAGGGAAGTATTTGCTAAGTATGGAACTGATATCACAATTCGAAGACCAAGCCTTCCTATAAATAGCACTTGCAACGACTGAAATCAACACAATCAATTGTCCACCAACAAAACCAGTCGACACAATTAATTTCCCAAACCAGCAGGTACCAACTAACCAGCAGACGCAAGAACCAACTGCTGATTTCTCCAACAACGCTACAACAAATCGCAAAGCAAACTAACGGTTGGTTCTCAAAACGGCGTCGCACCAACTTATTCAAACGACGTCGCATAGGATGCTATACCAACAGCTGGTCATCCAGTCGCAAGATATAACACACAAAACTTCTCTCTGCTGGTACCAGTCGCAACCTCAAAACGCAGCGTTGCAACTAACTCAAACGACGTCGCTCCACTGACGTCATCCTGTCGCAACAATAAAACGACGACGTTTCCTCTTCGCGCTACAGGAAAGTTGACCCACGTTGACATCTGCTTCTGCTGGACAACCAGCAGATACACACACACGATTCCACCAGCTGGTACCAGACGCAACATCAAAACGAAGTCGCGCCAACTAATCTAAACGCAGTCGTTTTGCCCTCAATACACGAAAACACTAAAGCACCTGCTGATCACAACACGCGCAACCCGACTTCACGCAAACGACGGCGTTTCAAGAATCCCGCGCTAAAACACGCTTCTGCTGGATTCATCACCGACCATCTCTCACCATAAAAACCAGCTGATACTCAAAAATCTCAAAAACACGAAAACTTCCAGAATTGCTCCAAATGCTATTTCAAACCCGAAAATGCCAACCAAACTCTCAAACAAAGATTTAACCAGTAGAAAACTCCCAAAAACCGATACAATCAACAAATAAATCTTAATACAAATCCAGGTCTCACACGCAACGAGGAAACATCAGTCGTTGAATTATGAAGATTTGGCTTGTGACTGGATGACCAGTTGCTGGGTCAAAGAACCAGTCGACTGATGAAATCTGGTTGAGATTTGAAGTTTGAGTTGGTTTTGTAGCGATTGGAAGTAAAACGCTGACGTTTTTGGATAAAGTCTGGTGCGTTGCGTGAATTTCCGTGAACAAATGATGAAACAGTATCGTTTTGTTAAGCGCTAAGCAATCCAGTCGACACATTTAATTTGATTCCAGACGTCAACGCCAGTCAACTTTACTGTAGCTTGAAGCTGGTTTGCGAGAGAGTTGGCAACCAGATTTGATGACGTCAGTTATGCGATGTTGTTTAAATTAGTTGGAACACAGCGTTTTGATGCAGCTTTTGATTTGAAAATAAAGGAAACATCAGTCGTTGAATTATGAAGATTTGGCTTGCGACTGGATGACCAGTTGCTGGGTCAAAGAACCAGTCGACTGATGAAATCTGGTTGAGATTTGAAGTTTAAGTTGGTTTTGTAGCGATTGGAAGTAAAACGCTGACGTTTTGGATAAAGTCTGGTGCGTTGCATGAATTGGCGCGAACAAATGATGAAACGGTATCGTTTTGTTAAGCGCTAAGAAATCCAGTCAACACATGTAATTTGATTCCAGACGTCAACGCCAGTCAACTTTACTGTAGCTTGCAGCTGGTTTGCGAGAGAGTTGGCAACCAGATTTGATGACGTCAGTTATGCGATGTCGTTTGAATTAGTTGGAACGCAGCGTTTTGATGCAACGACTGGTTGTCCAGCTTTTGATTTGAAAACAGTCGAGGGATTGTTGTGTCTGCTGGTTTAACCAGTCGTGGAAACATGCACGTCGTTTTGATGTATAAAACAAGAGTCACGATACGACACCGTTTGAATTAGTGAGTGTAACCAGCAGTGAGTTCTTTCAGTAGAAGTCTGAAATCAGCTGTTGGTATGTTGCGACGTCGTTTGGGTTAGTTGGTACAGCGTCGTTTTGATATTGAAAAACAGCGACTGGTTGTTATTCTTAATTATGACAGTTGATTGTAAAAGCGGGTTATGTTGTGACTGGTTGGTTGTGAAAGCTGGTTTTGTTGTGACTGGATATTTCAACAACTGAAGATAACTACTGCTTCCAGTCATGATAATTGTAAGAATTGTTAGCAGCAGTCGCGAGAATTGCTCTGTATCACGAAAAACTGTTGATAAGCTATACGCACTGATCGAAGAAGCTGGGTTTCGAAGCGGTGGAAGTTTATCCTATATTGATAGATAAATACTCAGCATGACACGTGGAATTCGAATTGAACACATTGGAAATGCTGCAGAAAAACAGAGACCGTTGTCTATAAATAGGATTGGATTCGAAATCCTTGTACTTCTTGCTACAGACTTCAGGATTTGACTCTGTGAGTGACTGAGACCAATTGCAAGAAAACCGAAGCAATAGTAGAAGAATATTAACAAAGGTATAATTTGACAGTAAGAGTCAGGGGTTAGATTACTCAGGAATGATATTTCTCGAGTTATCCCGATGAAATAACATACTCTGTAGTTCTGTTCTTGATTTAGAACTGGAGTTTTATGTGTCGATCCATTACAGGTAGTGGATCTTTTATGTTTGCATGATATCGCATAAAGAGAATATGAATTGATTCTAATGCCCAGGACTGAGATGACCTGATTTTCAAAGTTGGAGTTAACTTCGATAGATGGATATCCATGTCAAGATCAGTTACGAATCTTGATGGCGTTGATGTGAAATGGAATCAATTCTGGAATGAAGAATGGAGATAGATGCATTGCATTTTAGCATTTATATATGTTGTTATGCGATTATTGTTCTAGTGCATATATCTGTTGATTATACTGAGATGATTCTCACCGGAGTTATCCGACTGTTGTTTTGTTTTGTGTGTGTGCATGACAACAGGTAGGCGAGAGCTGAATTGATTTGGGCATGGGTAGTAAGAGCTGGCTACCTAGACGAAGCGCAACAATGAAGGAGAACTTCTAGAGATCTGCTGTTAGCATAGCTTTGATAGAGTTAGCATTAGGATAAGATCTGGTTTTGTTACTGCTGGTCAGCTTTTGTATTAGCAGACGTAGCGTGTAATAACTATTTGTATGGTTTGTTCTATCTACAAAAATAGTTTTCAAGCGAAAACGTAGTTCTGTATTGTTACCCAGGACCAGCTTTTGGGACCAACGTAAAAAAAAATAAAAAAATGTATTTCCAGATCTCACCACTTAATTTCGAAGTTTAAATTAGACGCTAATTAAAACGCCCATAAGATGAGATTAGAAGATTAATTGTGAGCAGAGAGCCTCACAGCAGGTGGTATTAGAGCCCACTAAGCCATTAAGTTATGATCCTAGATGAGTGGGGTAGATTGAGTCTTCTTGATTGATTCAATGCATGCCTGCATGGTATATGTCTTACTGTTTTGAATTACTTGATTGCTATGAATAAATGGTAAGAGTATACCGAAGAATTATGCGAGTTACATGCTCGTCGAAGTGATTTGTAGCATGTATTGAATGAAGTAGGAATCAGAACTCGATCTCTTGAGAAGTAGCACCTCGATGTGTGCGAATCAGAGGGGGGACTGAGATTTGTTATTAATATGATGAAGAATTGTGAACAAATCTCTCTGATTTTTAGATATGCCTCCTCGAAGAACAACTAACCGGCAAACAGAGCAGGGTAGCACTTCGGCTGATGTGTTGAATGCAACTGCAACACCGATGGAAACACTGTTGAAACGGTTTCAGTCTTTCAAACCACCAACTTTGACAGGAACAGAAAATGCGATAGAATGTGAGAATTGGTTAGAAGATATTGAACAGTTATTCGAAGCATTAGATTATACCGATGATCGTCGGGTGAAATTTATAATACACCAGTTGCATGGTCTGGGTAAAAGCTGGTGGGTGGCAACAAAGAAAGCACTGGAAAACCAAGGTACAATAATTACTTGGGCAGTGTTTAGAACCGCTTTCTATCAGAGATTCTTTCTAGTTTCCTATCGGAAAGATAAAGGAGCAGAATTTGCAAACTTGAGACAAGGGCAATTGAATATAGAAGAATACGTTGCCAAGTTCACAAGCTTACTCAAATTTGCTCCACATGTTGCCATAAGTGATGAAGCGCAAGCAGATCAGTTCATCAATGGGTTGAATCCAGATGTATTTACCTTGGTGAATACTGGGAGACCAAATACTTTTGCTGATGCACTAAATTGCGCAAAAGGAGCAGAAGCTGGATTGCTGAGACAACGAAGATCACAAATTGTGCCAACAGACGCAAGTGTATCGCAAGAGAAATTCCAGATTCCACCACCCCCTCGATTCGATGTTGGAAGCAGCAGTAGTGGAAAGAAAAATTTCTTCAAAGGAAAAGGAAAACAATTCAAGCGTTCAGGTACCAGTAGCTCTTCCAGTTCAAGCGAATTCAAACAACTGGGAGCTTTGGACAGAAATCTGGTGATTACTGTACCAAGTGTGGAGGCAGACACAACACTGAACAGTGCAGAGGAGTGTTTGGCCTTTGCCGCATTTGTAATCAACCTGGACATTTTTCAAGAATTTGTCCTCAACGTAGTGCTGGAAATTCACAGAATGCAGGGGCATCAAGATCATTGCCACCTCCAGAAAGACCAGCCTCCTCTGTACATTCGTTCCAACCCCCGAATCAACAACAGAGTAGGCAAGGAGGAAGTCAAACAGTGAGTCAACCTCTTAAACAGCAAGCAAGTGTTTTGCATTGACTAAAGAGCAAGCACAGGCAGCCCCTGATGATGTGATTGCAGGTAATTGCTATCTCTGTGGTTATCCTGCTTATTTACTAATTGATACTGGTGCTTCACATTTATTTCTGAGCACTTTGTGGTGACACATTCGTTGCCCATTGAATCCTTGACTGAGGTAGTTTCAATTTCTTCACCTTTGGGAAGAGGTATGTTATCAGTAAGAGCTATTTCGAATTGTATACTACAGTTTGAGGGGCATGAGATTGAGATTGATTGTATTGTGCTTGGGTTGTCTGATTTCGATTGTATTATTGACATAGATATGTTAACCAGTACAGGGCAACAGTCGATTGTTTTCAGAAAGTGGTTCGATTCAAACCCGAGAAAGCTGAAGAATGGAAGTTTTATGGTAAGGGATCACGAGATAAGATTCCTTTGATTTCTGTTATTGCTATGACTAAGTTATTACAGAAAGGAGCAGAGGGATTTTTTATTTACGCAGTACACGCGATGAAGAATAGCTCAAAGCTGGTTGATTACAGAAAGGAGCAGAGGGATTTTTTATTTACGCAGTACACGCGATGAAGAATAGCTCAAAGCTGGTTGATATAACAGTAGTTTGTGAGTTTGCTGATGTCTTTCCTGAAGAGATTCCAGGATTGCCTCCATATCGAGAGGTAGATTTAAGTATTGAATTGATGCCAGGTACACAACCGATATCAAAAGCACCGTACCGAATGGCACCAATTGAATTGAAAGAATTGAAGGAGCAGCTGGAAGATCTTATGGACAAAGGGTATATTAGACCAAGTGTTTCTCCTTGGGGTGCTCCAGTGTTATTTGTACGCAAGAAAGATGGATCAATGAGGTTATGTATTGACTACCGGCAATTGAATAAAGCAACGGTAAAGAATAAATATCCTTTACCTCAAATAGATGATTTTTTTGATCATTTGCAGGGTTCGTCAGTGTATTCGAAGATTGATTTGAGATCCGGATATCATCAATTGAGATTTAGAGATGAGGATATATCGAAAACTGCATTTCGAACGAGGTATGGTCACTATGAGTTCATAGTTATGCCGTTTGTATTAACAAATGCTCCGGCAGTGTTTATGAGTTTGATGAACCGGGTATTTCAGAAATATCTTGATGATTTTGTGATCATATTTATCGATGATATTCTGATCTATTCTAAGAATATGTGCGATCATGCGAACCATCTCAGAACTGTTTTGCAAACTTTAAGAGATGAGAAGTTATACGCTAAACTATCGAAATGTGAGTTTTGGTTGCAAAGAGTGATATTTCTTGGTCATATCATTTATGGGAATGGTATTTCTGTTGATCCAAGTAAGATAGAAGCTGTGATTAATTGGCCTAGACCAACATCTGTGCCAGAAATTCGAAGTTTTATGGGTCTTGCAGGGTATTATAGACGGTTTATCCAAGATTTTTCGAGTATTGAAAAGCCTATAACTCAGTTGACGCAGAAGAATGCACCGTTTATTTGGTCAGAGGCTTGTGAAAACAGTTTTCTTGAATTAAAGAAGAGGTTAACTACCGCACCAGTGTTGACAATTCCGTCGGGTACTGGTGATTTTGTGGTATATTGAGATGCTTCTCACCAAGGATTGGGATGTGTTTTGATGCAACAAGGACATGTGATTGCATACGCCTCGAGACAATAAAAACACATGAAATCCGATATCCAATTCATGATCTTGAATTGGCAGCCATCGTATTTGCATCAAAGACATGGCGGCATTATCTTTATGGTGAGAAATTTGAGATCTTTTCTGATCACAAGAGTTTGAAGTATCTGTTTTCACAGTCTGAATTGAATATGAGGCAGCGAAGATGGCTAGATTTATTGAAGGATTATGATTGTGAAATTAAGTATTATCCAGGAAAATCCAATGCAGCAGCTGATGCCCTGAGTAGGAAGATTTGTGCGTTGTCTTTGACCACGATGGGTGTATCTAATTTGATAGAAGATTGCTGTATTTCTGAATATTTGTTTGAAACGGAGATAAAGCCAATGAGAATTTGTACTATCAGTGCTGAACCTGAATTGTTGATTAGAATTAAAGAAGCACAGAAGAAAGATTTGAATATACAAAGATCTGTTGAGATGGTCAAATCTGGACATTCATCGGAATATCGAGTGGATGCTGATGATATTTTATATGGAATAACAGATTGGTTATTCCAGATATTCCAGAAGTAAGACACCAGATTTTGAATGAAGCCAATAGAAGTAGATTCAGTGTGCATCCTGGAGGTAGGAAGATGTACAACGATTTGAAGACACAGTACTGGTGGAACCAAATGAAGTCTGATGTGACTAATTTTGTTTCGAAGTGTTTAAATTGCCAACAGGTGAAAGCTGAAACGAAAACACCTGCTGGATTATTACAAAATCTATCAATTCCTGAATGGAAGTGGGATCACATTTCTATGGATTTTGCTGTTAGACACATCATGCATCATTATTTACAAATCAAAATACTTCTTAAAAGCAAGCGGTGCTCTCTGTCGAAGAAACCAAGCAAAACATTTCAAAGTTTTTGAAGGAGACAAGTGGTGCGTACGTGATTGCCAAATTTCTACTGTGATTGTATTGCAGAATTCAGGCAAGTAAACTCTGTTTCTTGCTACACTCATGAAAGCATATATTCAGTTCTGTATTCATGTTTGTATGTGTTTTAAAGATTTGAAGATAGTCACTGCTGTTCTTCAAAGAAAAGAAAGTTCATGTTCTGTTTTATGAAGAAGTGCGTGTTTACTGTATTTTGATTTAGAAAAAGATTTTAGAACATTTTTGTTGATGTTCTTCTAGTTAGTTCTTGAGAGTTCTAAAGATTTTCTTCGAAGTAGCTTACAAGTATCTTATTCGATCATTTCCAGAAATTTCTTGAGATCTTTTGATTTCTTCAGACTGAGGTTTCTATTGTTGATGATCGTTGTTCTTACGAAGAAGTCTGAAATCTGGTTCTTAAACCAAAAGCTGAATTCCCATATTGAACAGATTCTACATAGAGTTCTGTTTTATGTTATTCGAAGTTCAGATGCGAGTTTTGTTTCAAATCTGAATTATATAACACTACTGTGTTGTCCGTTGACATCTGAGTTGACTACGGTTGACCATTGACATCTGAACGACTCCATTTGGTTATATTGATTTCGTTTACTTCTGAGTTGACCAATCCAATCATATTGACATATGAGTTGTCCGAACAGAATCTGAATTTCTTTCTTCTACGTTGAGATTTCTATGTATAATTCAGATTTTATCTTTTTAGCCTTCAATTTTTCTTCGATAGATACAGAGATTACATAATTGAATTCCTTATACATTTCCGCTTCAATTCGAAAGATTAATCCGATTCATTGGAACAGTTTCGAGTGACTTTATTCAGTTTTTATCTTCGCAAGTTTTACAGAGAATTCTCATAAAGTCCCAGAACATCACTAGACATTGAAAACCAGTAAACTGTACCAGAAAGAAAAGAAAAACAAACTTTACGAAAGAAAGAGCAGAAAGAAAGAAAGTTTTAGAAAAATTTTACAGATTATGATTAGATAACAGTTGGATTCCCAGGGAGGGTGAGTTCCTGGTTGACAATCCAGTGTGCCCCTTCAAATGGAAAGGGACAAGATTATAGTCCCAGGAAGGATCAGAGTTCCAGACTGACGGGTCTGTAGTTCCTTTCACATAGATGGGATTTATCCCAGCCCCCTGATATCAGATGAGAGTTTGATCAAACGACCGAAACCACTGTGCAAGTGTCTATTTCATAATTACCAGAAAAGAAAAGAAAGATCACAAGTATGATTTTAATCACAGCTCTATAGAAAGTTTAAAGATGTTTCTTTTTATAAGTAAAGAAAACATTTTCAGAACTTGTTTATAATTATGCTTTCAGTTCATTCAGATTCCGGTACACTATTAGATATCGTTGCTTGTGTTATGTGCCTTCGGTATTCTAGTTTTTACCTGCTGAGCCCCTAGGTTCACTAGTTTTCATTGAGTGCAGGTAATGAGCAGTAGGAAGCTGGATGGTGATGAGCTGAACGAAAAGTTATGTTTATCGTGGACACCAGATTTCGTTGTTCTTTGAGATTCAGATTTTGTTGTACAGACTCTAGTCATAATTTTGTATAATGACAGATTTCAAGTTTCTTTCTTTTGTCGAAATCTGTACCAGAATTATTACTTAATGAATTAATCAGTTTCGTTATTTCCAAAGACCAGATCTGTTTTAAGTTCCGCACCTTTTATTTGTTCAGATCTGTCTTCCAGACTTCGCACAATGACTTGTGTTTATTTTCATTTTAGTCCAGAATTTAGTAGCGATTTTAATGTCAAGTAAGATCGAAATTTTTATACTCTTCAATTCGAACCCCAAAGTTCCTAAAATTCCTTTAAGAAAAGTCTGGTCACTACAATGCAGCTATACCATATACTTCGTTTAGAACTAGCTATCGTGTTCTAAGGGTAGGATAGAGCTGGGTTGAGCTGGTGGTTCCCAATTCGTAGTTCTGTGCTTACTGTCCTTGAGTTGATGTTTTTGTTGTTGGTTAATCAGGTTTCAGATCTGATGGTCCCCGGAAATAGGATCAATAAGCAAATAGGAGTTCAGAAAGGGGGGGTTGAATGAACTCCTTCGATTTTTCTATTTCAAAGGTTCTTTTAAAAACTTTTGGATTCTCAGTTATAAGCAAACTTCTCAGCCAACTAAAATAAGTGCGGAAATAGGCCGATTGGTTTGTGAACAATGAACAATGCGTAAACTCAAAGTAAATGCGTAAATAAGAGTTTGAGTCGAGAGTTTGTTTCTGGAAGTTCGGATATGAATATCCTACGTCTCCCCTTCTTCCTCCTCGGAAGGTATCACTAGAAGACTTTGATACAAGTAGACAATCTACAAACACCCGATCCCAAAGCCAATAGCCTTGAGAACTCCTAGCACTTCACAACGCTTCACGCAGACTAGCTGCTGGTTTTTACAATGTTTAACGTTTTACGAACTTCTTAAAAGACAGTTCGTTTACAGACTCTTTCAAGTAAATCAATGAGAACACGATGCTAGAGACTGTATTTTGACTCGAAAGATTATCTAATGAAGATCAAAAACGAATTGTTCTTCGAGTCTTGAGCTTTTTGAAATATCAACAAGAGAGAAAGCTCTGTAAATATTTTGGCAGCGTTGCAGCAAGAATAATAAGCAATTGGTAAGTTCTTCAAAGCCTCTGCTGATATTTATAGGCTTCGGCTGTAATGGTAACATTAACTCTCCAAAGGAAATAAATCCCGTTTGAATTACTGCCAAAATAGTACACCGTAATCTCTGCTCCACTGCAAGGTCAAACGCTCATCCACAGAGCCAATTTGTCTTCTTTCCATATCTGTGCAAGCATAGAGAAACGGCCACTGTACACTGTACTATTCACCCAAAATAGTACCCACCTTGTTTCCTTCATTCCAGGCAACTGTACGATCCAATAAATCTTTTCCAAATAAGCAAACGATCGTATTTCAAATACTTAGAGCTTGCGCCTGAAATTACTTTGGAAATCAGCACTTACTTCATCTTCGTTGAAAGCTTCGACTGGAAAAACACTTGGAAGAATTCATCTGCTGATTTACATACGCGTTTTTCCATCTGCTGATTTCTTTCGCAAAAACGATGTCGTGTCAACTTATTCAAGTGACGTCGTTTCGCTATCTCGTAAAACATCTGCTGGAAAACCTCATGAAGTGCATCTGCTGATTGAAGACACTGTAGCTGTCTGCTGATACAAAACATCTGCTGAAGTCTCTAAAGAACGCTTCTGCTGAATTGATCCAAACGCTGTCGTTCCAACTAAATCAAACGATGTCGTATCGCAGTCTTCAACAAATAGACTAAGCAACTGCTGAACTCTTCTAAGAAAGTATCTGCTGATATCTTCATCTGCTGAAACGATACTGTGTACTTCCACGACGTCGTACCAACTTATCAAAACGCTGTCGTTTACACTTCTTAGCAAAACACGATAGAACTCAACACGAATACCATCTGCTGAATCTTTACGAATAACTGCTGTAGCTCTTCTAAGAAGTTATCTGCTGAACTGAAACTGTGCTTACCAACGACGTCGTTCCACTTTATCTAAACGCCGTCGTTTAGCACTTCTTCAACTAATCAACTGCTGATCTCTTCACGAAGAACTCCAACTGATAAAAAAAGCACTTGTTGATCAATCCATATGTCTTTTTGTTATCACCAAAACTTAATAAATATTGTTCTAACAAGATCTGAATTACTCGGGACCCTTGTTGTGGTAATTGTAGCACAGAAGCTAAGGTACGGATTTGAGCTAGTATTACAGTTTTGGGATGAGCATGGATATATATGTATGTTTGATGGTGTGTTGTGCAGTGTATGCTATCGTGCTGATATTGCTTACTTCTGTTCTGTGCTGGTTGTTGCACGTCGTTGTAATTGCATACACGCATCTTTCCTGTTGAGCTCATATCTGTTAGCCGTTTGTTGTTGTGCCAACCCGTGTGTACCAGGGTGCTGTTATTGAGGACGAGCAGCAATACCGTGCTCCTCATCTCCCTGCTGGTTCAGTTGTTAGCCGCTATGAGACGAGTGGATAGCTACCACACTTTCATGAGCTTTGCAACATCAGGTTGAGTGATCTGGTTATGCTCTGGTACAGTGTGTTGAGACGAGTGGATAGGTACCACACTCTCACATACTTCGTGGCCACTATCCTTTGTTCGATCTGATTGACAACTGCTGAGCTGGTCCTTGAGCTCCTTTGGCTTCCTGATATGTTTGTAGCCTGTTGCCTTTGCATCATGCTGTCTGATGCATAGCACGTGCATTTATATCGGTTGCTATCTGCTAGCTGTTCGTATTGCTCTCCGTACTGGGGTTTGACCCCATGTCCCTCTAGGGCTGGTCATTTTGGTTGTTTGTGTGTTGTTCAGGTTACCCAGGTTTCTCAGCTGGTCGTGGAGATGACTCATCTGGTGATGCCCCGAGAGGTGGATAGATTGTCCCAGTTATCTATTTTGTATAATTATGTATTAAAGTCATCGTCGGGGAATGTCCCATGTTGACGTTCTATTGCTGATTTGAGATTTTATTGTTTTGGGATGCTCGATGCTCGTATTTGTTTTATGCAGCTGCTGGTGTTCAGCTTTTGGGTTGTTGTAAAACCAATATTTTGAATATAAGTGTATTTCTAAATTACGTTTTCTAATTCAGCCCAAAGAAAAAAATTTTAGACACATTTTTAAATGCTTCCGCCTTTGTATAATGCATGGTTGATCTCTGATTTGTGCATCGGGCCTGTCAAATTTGGTATCAGAGCTTAAACTGGGATATGCTCGAATTCTTTCGATCACACTTGAGTCTAGGCACTTTGTTGCTTGTTGCATGTTCTTGACTATGTGTTCTTTTGCTGTGTGATCTTATTGTATTTGTGTTTGCCTAGATGCCGCCTAGACGTAGAGATAGAGCTACAAGGAAGATCCCGATAGAATCTAAGGCTCGGAATGAGGAGGTAGAGCGTAGTATTCCTGTTCGTAGGCGTGCTAGACAGGTTGATGATGAGGTGGATGTGTTGGCAGCCCGTGTGGATGAAATGGAAATGATCATGGCGATGTTTCAGCGGATGAATCCTCATACGTTTAATGGTGATGAGTCTAGTTCCGATGCTGAGTCCTGGTTGCAGCACATTATAGGGCTGTTTGATCGAGTGCATTGTGATGATGACCGCAGACTGAGTTTAGCTACTTTTCAGTTTAGGAAGAATGCAGAGCGCTGGTGGAGAGGTGCTTCCCAAACTCTTGAGGAGACTGGTATGGGGATTACTTGGGACAGTGTTTGTACTGCATTCCATCAGGAGTGACTTCCGGAGTCCTACGTTAATGTCCGGGAGCGCGAGTTCGATAACTTGGTTCAGGGAACCATGTCTTTTGGGGAGTATGCTAGAAGGTTTTCTTCTCTCCTTGCCTATGTTCCTCATCTGTCTGGCCTAAGAGGACGAAGAGGAACCGATTCTTGGAAGGGCTGAATGAGGATCTCTATTCTTTGGTGTTGGCGAGTTCACCTACTAGTTATGCGGATGTGGTGGACAAGGCTATGGATATTGAGGAAGGGTTATAGAAGCTCAGGTCTCGGATTCAGCCACAAGCTCCTCAAGGTATACGTCCCAGTGTTCAAAGGGTGCAACCTCTCCAATTTTCTCAGTCATCCCAACAGCCCCAGCATTCAACAGAACAATCTGGACGCCACAGGTTCAGGCCTCGTGGCCATCAGTTTAAGAAGAAGCAGGGTTCTAGTTCTTCTGGTTCATGCAATTCGAGCCATAGTAGCAGCCCCAGGGCTAACTTTTATGGTCAGTGTGGAGGCAAACACCCTTCGACGCAGTGTGTAGGGTTTCAGGGTGCTTGAAATCTTTGTGGGCAGTATAGGCATTTTGCGAGAGTATGTCCTTTGGCTGGATCTCAGCACACCTCTCACCACCTCAGGGCCGTTCTGGTGGATAATCTCGAGGTCGTCCTTTCCCTGTTCAGCAGCATAGGATGGGGGAAGCTCAGCTTAGGCCATTTCAGCAGCCTGGTCCTTCGCGTTTCGGACAGTCTTCCCAACACCATTTCCTAGGGCCTCAGCAGGCCCAGGTTAATGCCATGATGTGGGAACAAGCAGAGGGCACGCCTGGAGGAGTGATTTCATGTACTTGTACTATTTTTGATTTTCCAGCATGTGTGTTGTTTGATACTGGAGCATCACATTCGTTTATAGCTGATGCATTTGTGGTTGAGCATGGTTTGCGTTCCACCTTTCTGCATGACATTGTTTCTGTTGTGACTCCTGCTGGAGCGAGCCTCTTCTTCCAAGAGATATTGTTGAATGGATAGGTTTGGTGAGAATGTGTTGGTAGCAAACCTGATTCGATTAGTTATGTGGGATTTCAATTGTATAGTGGGAATGAACGTGTTGTCTAGTTTTAGGGCCACCGTGGATTGTTTACATGGCGTTGTGCGTTTTCGGCCCTAGTCTGGAGAGAAGTGGAATTTCTACGGACATGATTCCCAATCGAAGTTTCCGTTGATCTCTACTATGGAGATGTTTGGCCTCCTGTCGTTGGAGAACATAGGGTTCATGATCTATGCTTTGGATGCATCCTCGAAGTCGTGTGTGGAGCTTAGTGACATCCCCGTTGCTCGTGATTTCTCTGATGTGTTCCCCGAAGAGATTACTGATTTTCCTTCGAGGAGGGAGATTGACTTCAGCATTGAATTGATGTCTGGTACAGCTCCTATTTCATGAACCCCCTATCGTTTAGCGCCAGTCGAGTTGATAGAGCTGAAGGTGCAGCTTAGAGATTTGCTGGAGAAAGGTTTTATTCGGCCTAGCATGTCACCATGGGGAGCTCCTATTCTGTTTGTGAAGAAAAAGGACGGTTTGATGAGGATGTGCATCGACTTTCGACAACTGAACAAGGCTACTGTGAAGAATAAGTACCCTTTACCAAGGATCGACGATTTATTCGATCAGCTTCAAGGTTCAGTCATGTTTTCTAAGATCGATATGCGTTCAGGGTATCATCAGTTACGAATTCGAGAAGAAGATGTTTCGAAAACTGCGTTTCTAACGAGGTATGGGCAATATGAGTTCTTGGTTATGCCTTTTGGTTTGACTAATTCCCCTGCAGTTTTCATGGACTTAATGAACCAAGTCTTCAGAGAGTTCATCGATCAGTTCGTGATTGTTTTCATCGATGACATTCTGGTTTACTCAAAGACTCCGATGCAACATAAAGAGCACTTAATATTGGTCCTCAAAACACTTCGAGACTCACAGCTATATGCCAAGTTCTCTAAATGCGAGTTTTGGTTGGATAGAGTAGTGTTTCTGGGTCATGTCATTTCGGCTGGAGGTTTATCCGTTGATCCCAGTAAGGTAAAGGACGTAGTGAACTGGGAACATCCGAAGAATGTCTCAGAGATTCGTAGCTTTTTGGGATTGGCTAGCTATTATCGTCGCTTCATTGAGGGATTCTCTAGTATAGCTAAGCCTATGACGCAGTTGACCCAGAAGGATAAGAGATTTGTGTGGACGGAGGAATGCGAGAACAACTTCCAACTGCTCAAAGAGAAGCTAACTACAACGCCAGTGTTAGCTTTACCTTCAGGTTCAGGAGGTTTTGTGGTATGTTTGGATGCTTCGCTTAGTGGATTGGGTTGCGTTTTGATGCAGCATGGTCGAGTAATTGCGTATGCTTCCCGTCAGTTGAAACCCCATGAGACCGATACCCAGTTCATGACTTGGAGTTAGCGGCCGTTGTCTTTGCTTTGAAGATTTGGAACCATTATCTCTATGGAGAACAGTTTGTGGTGTATACTGACCACAAGAGTCTTCAGTATCTCTTTTCTCAATCCGAATTGAATATGAGGCAGCGTAGAAGGATGGAGTTGCTTAAAGATTTTGATTGCGAGATTCAGTATCAGCCTAGGAAAGTGAATGTAGTTGCTGATGCGCTTAGCAGGAAAGCTCAAGTATCGATGCTTGCATCGCTTAATATCTCTATGGTCCATGAGCATCTGAGCACTACTGGTTGGCGTTTCTACCCTGGTGATGATTACGTTGTGGTGTCATCTTTTCATGTCAAGCCACAGATTTTTTCGGATATTAGGGCAGCTCAGAGAACTGATCCGTATATCCATGAGCTGAAGTTGAAGACTCAAGCTGGACAGCTGGAGGATTACTCTATCGCAGCTGATGGTTGTTTTAGGTTCCAAGGCAGATTGGTTGTGCCTAACTTGATTGATTTGAGGGAAACGATCCTAAGAGAAGCTCACTGTAGTCGTCATAGTGTCCATCCTGGTGCAAGGAAGATGTACCATGCCTTAAAAACCGCACTATTGGTGGGCAGGTTTGAAAAATGATGTTGCTAAATTTGTATCTCGTTGTCTGAATTGTCAGCAAGTTAAGGAGGAAAGGATGAGACCGGGTGGACTATTGCAGAGCTTAGAGGTGCCCCAATGAATTGGGAGCACATAGCTATGGATTTTGTGGCCCCTTTGCCTCGTTCCAGCCGAGGTTGTGATGCTATTTGGATAGTAATTGACAGACTTTCGAAATCAGCTCACTTCATTCCCTACAATATGATGAATTCTTTGAAGAGAATGGCGAAACTATACATCGACATTGTAGTTCGACTGCATGGAGTGCCTATGTCCATAGTTTCTGATCGAGATCCGAGGTTCACTTCCAGATTTTGTGTCAGGCCTCGTGCTCACAACAGATAAACACATGCGGAAGCTATCAAAAAGTGGATAAAATTTTTGCTTTTAGGCCGACGGTTTTAAACATATAATTAAAAATACAACAATACTTAAAATAAGTTTCCCAATTCATAAAACAATCAACAACAAAGCATACATAAATCAAATATGTATCATATTCCCCTACGGGTACAACAACAAAGCGCAGGGCATCCCCCTGGCTAACTGATACATATATATATATATATGCTATATGCTACTGGGACGCACTAGCCACCTCCTGGGGCACCACCAGCTGGGTTGAAACCACGACCAGCTGTAGAACCTGGGTTTCCTGAAAACAACGCAACAAAGAAACAAACCAAGCCCCGGAGGGACATGGGGTTAAACCCCAGTACGGAGAGCGAACTCAAACATAGCTCCAAGAATTACCAACAACATACAGTGGCCACGAGTGTGTTCACAGTGTGGTAGTGAGCCACTCGCCATGATACTAAACCCACTTACCGGATGCATCAAACAACTCGACCTGTTGTTGCCTCGCCCATGAACTGTGGTAGTTAACCACTCGGTGCATGGTGGCTACGATCCCAGCAGGGAGATGAGAGTGCGGTATTGCAGATCGCCCTCACATCCTGGTAAGAAATAACAACAATACAACAATGGTACAAATACTACCAAAATTGGAAAGGAATACCATGCGTGTATGCAACATGCGGGAATGCAAGCATATAAACATATGCAACGCAGCAAATACACAAATAGCATACACAATCCTCAACAGGACACAACCAGCAGGCACGGAAATTCCACATACCAGCGACTACAATTCATCCAAGCCATAACTTCGTTGTAAAACAAGCTCAAATCCGTACCTTATACTGAGTCAACAACTAACCCTGCGAGAAATCCCGAAGACTCTGGTAAAAGCCTGTTAAACACACGGCATACACAACGTAAATCTAACAGGTTGCTAAACCAGCTCACGGCTGGGAGTCTCACTCTACTAGCTGCTCCATATACCTCAACAATTACATAGAAAGCTTAAAAACTATGGCTAGGAACAAGGTCTCACCGAAAACCAGAACGTAGCTCTACCAAATCGACGCAACACTCGAACGGCAGCAACTTCGCGTTCCTCGACTAGCCAATTAAAGCTTCTAAAACTGGTATGAATTGGAAGAGCTTCTCAAGAGGAGTCCAACGCTACCTCACACGAGCAAAACAACCACCGGAAACGACGGGAAATCGCCGGAAATCTCACAGCTGAACAGTGTTCTAGGGTTCGAAAGATAAGGAACGAAAGGTTGGAAATATTTGCTAAGTATGGAATTGATACCACAATTCGAAGACCAAGTCTTCCTATAAATAGCACTTGCAACGACTGGAAATCAATACCAATAATTGTCCACCGACAAAACCAGTCGACACCAACAATTTCTCAAACCAGCAGACGCAAGAACCAACAGCTGATTTCTCCAACGATCGATAAAATAACTAACGGCTGGTTCTCAGAACGGCGTCGCACCAACTTACTCAAACGACATCGCATACTATACCAGCAGCTGAGTGTCCAGTCGCAAGAACAAAACAACGCAACGCTTCTCTCTGCTGATTTCCAGTCGCAACCTCAAAACGCAGCGTTGCAACTAATTCAAACGACGTCGCTCCACTGACGTCATCCAGTCGCAACCTCAAAACGCAGCGTTGCAACTAATTCAAACGACGTCGCTCCACTGACGTCATCCAGTCGCTAGCTCTCACGAAAATACCAGCAGCAAGCAACAGCGGCGAAACTCACTTGCAGCTGGACTCCCAGTCGCAACAACGAAACGACGACGTTTCCTCTTCGAGCTACAGGAAAGGTTGACTCACGTTGACAACTACATCTGCTGAACAACCAGCAGACACACATACACAATCTACCAGCTGGTACCAGACGCAACATCCAAACGACGTCGCGCCAACTAATCTAAACGCAGTCGTTTAATCCTCAACGCAACTATGCTAAAGCATCTGCTGATCACAACACACGCAACCAGACTTCAAGCAAACGACGGCGTTTCAGGAATCTTGCGCTAAAACGCGCTTCTGCTGGATTCACCACCGACCAGCTGCTAGCTCACAAAACCAGCTGACACGTCACCCAGCAGGTACCTCAAGTATGCGAAAAATACAAAATCTCCAGAATTGCTCAACACACGAAAAGGAACCCAAAAATGCAACTCAAACACTCAAATAGAGATCTTAAACCAGCAGAACCTCTATTTATCGATTCATTCCAACGATAAATCTCAATTACAAATCCAGGTCTCACATTTCTCCCCCACTAAAAAGGATTTCGTCCTCGAAATCAAACAACAATTCTGAAAGCACCACACAACAACTGAAACTCGAAGCAACAATAAGAAACTAAACAGAAACTCGCCCAACACAAGGCCAAGAGTTCAAGATAACTGAGCAAACAAGTCACAACAACTAAGGAAGGAAAACAGCAAAAACTACTAGCTACTGGAAAATATAGCTCAACAGCTACTCAAACAGATGCGGTTACTCGCACTGCATCTTCTCTTCTAGCTCCCAAGTAGCTTCTTCCCTACCATGCTTGCTCCACTGCACCATTACTAAAGGAATGGTCTTATTCCTCAACTGTTTCTCTTTTCTGCCAAGGATCTGCAAAGGGTATTCCTGATAGCTCAACGACTGATCTAGCTCTACCTCGTCAGTTCCAAGCACATGAGACGGATCTGGCTCGTACTTCCTCAACATGGAAACGTGAAAGACGTCATGCAGAGGAGATAACTCGGACGGAAACAACAGACGATACGCCAAAGGGCCAATCCTCTCGACAATCTCATACGGACCAACGTAACGAGGGGCTAACTTTCCCTTGCGTCCAAAGCGCATCACACTACGAAACGGAGAAACCTTGAGAAATACACGATCACCAACCTGAAACTCAAGAGGTCGACGCCTATTATTCGCATAACTGGCTTGGCGATCCTGAGCAGCCTTCATCCGCTGTCTGATAAGATCCACGTGACCTTTCATCTGCTGCACAAAGTCAGGGGCAGATAGCTGCTTCTCCCCCACTTCTTCCCAACACACTGGCGATCTGCACTTGCGGCCATACAAAGCCTCGAAAGGCGCCATGCCAATCGTCACTTGGTAGCTGTTATTATACGAAAACTCAACCAAAGACAACGCGTCTTGCCAACTACCTCCGAAATCCAACAAAACAGCACGTAACATATCCTCCAATATCTGGATAGTTCGCTCAGATTGGCCATCTGTCTGGGGATGATACGCGGTACTCATAGCCAATCTAGTGCCCAAAGCTGTCTACAAACTCTTCCAAAACCTGGAAGTAAACCTCGGATATCGGTCAGACACGATTGA
>KV018513.1:93152-124638 GCA_001598015.1 Dorcoceras hygrometricum
GTCCGGAATTGTGATTCCGGAGCCACAATGGTTGTGGGCCCACGGCTAGCTGTATCCCTGAACCATTGAGGGTCACACAAGTACTAGATTCGAGAATCCCGCACGGATACTCAGCTCAATGTGTTGAGCACGAGAAGAGGATTTCGGAAAGTACGACTTCCTAAAAGTCAACAGGGGTCAAATCGGGATTTGACGCTGTTGAGGGGCAAAACGGTCATTTTGCAATTTAGGGTTAGATGATCTGAAAAATTGTTTTTCACATCATAACATTCAGTTTTGGAAACTGAGTCGATCGGTCCGATCTGATCGGCGATCGGAGTTACGATGAAGTCACAGCAATGGATATCGTCATTTCAACCCGGGCCCGATGGGCCGGTCCAAGTCCATTGTTAAGTCTATTTAATTATGATTATTAGACTTGATTAACACAAGTAACACACAACTCTCATCTCTCAAAACCCTAAAGCTAGCCGCCCCTCCCTCCCTCTCTCTCACGCCGCCGCCGCCGCCGCCGCCGTGCGCCACCGTCGATCGTCGCCGGGAAATTGTTTCCGGCCAGTTCGACGAGGAGAATCCGTTCATGCTGATCTCGTCAGCGCTTCTAGTGCAGCCTGACGAAGGAGTCTCGGATCTGGTCGTGGACCGGATTGGCGTAAACTACCGCAATCTACCGAGAAGAGCCGGATTATTGTAATCACGGTTGGAGCCAGGCACAAGTGCCAGCAAGGTAATCCGCTCAAACATCCTATGAATGTCGTAGTATGTTATTTGTTTTTCGTATTGATCGCCTCCCGGCACCTGTTTCTTGTTCTTCCGCTGCCTAGCCGGGGGGCGGATCAGGATCCCCAACAATCAGTCACCTTCACTCCACTCATCACTGCTGCTTCACACAGTGAAAAGCCGTTCAAATTCTAGGGTGTCGACTTCAAACGTTGGCAACAGAAGATTTTGTATTATTTTACAACACTGAGCCTGTCCGGATTCTTAGCCGAGGAACCCCCTATCGTCACTGAAGGCGACAGTCTGCTGTTGATTCATGGAACCACAGCGAATTCTTGTGTCGCAACTACATTCTCAACAATATATACGACGTTCTGTACGGCGTGTATCTATCAAGACTGGAGTTGTGGAACTCCTTGGAGAAAAAGTACAAAATGGAGGATTCCGTTGTAAAGAAATTTGTCGTTATCAAGTTTTTGGATTACAAAATGGTGGACGCCAAATATGTTTTGAGCCAGGTACAAGACATTCAAATTATTATTCATGATTTATTGGCAGAAGGAATGAAGATAAATGAATCATTCCAAGTTGCGGCAATAATTGAGAAATTGCCACTGATGTGGAGAGACTTCAAGAACTACCTAAAGCACAAGAGAAAGGAGTTGAAACTTGAAGAGCTGATTATATGACTCCGCATTGAGGAGGATAGTCGAACCTCCGATTCCAAGGCGTATAAGAAAGCTATGGAGGTCGAGGCAAAAGTAAACTTGATCGAATCAAGCAATGCTCAAAAGCGCAAGCGCCCCTTCAATGGGAAGAAGCGAGGGACGGCCAAAAAGTTCAAGGGAACGTGCTACGACTGTGCCAAACCAAACCATATGGCCAAGGACTGTCGTCAGCCAAAAAAGGACAAAGATCAAATAATGTGCCAAGAAAACGCTGTAAAGATCGAAGTGTGCCAATATACCTTTCGTAACTTGACTTATCTACTGTCATGTTTGGAGCCAATTTAGTGGATAACGCGAGGGAATGGTGGGTCGACACTGGCGCCACCAGTCATATATGTGAGACTTGGAATTATTAATTATGATTGATTGTTGGAATTGATCGGTTGTTTAGAGATTTCCGTGGTTTAGAATCTCTGTTTTTATGTTTGAGTCGTATTTTTGGGCGAATTCCTTCCTTAGAACGATTCTGGTGATTTTCGTATTTTTGAGTTTGGGTGCCTGAGCTGGTGACAGTTTGCTGACGTCACGTTATGTGTGGGCATCGAAGGCGCTGACGTAAGCCTTGCTGTTATCAGTCGAGAGTATAGGAATCAGTTGCTGGTTGAATTAGCGTGTTTTTGTATCAGGCGAGATGCGATGTCGTTTTGAGTTTTATACCTGCTGATAACAGATATGTCGATGTAAACATTGCTGTTGAGCGTTGTGTGGATGACGTAGACTTTACTGTCGTCAGTCGATGGGTGTTATCGCATTATTTGTATGCCTGCTGGTTGTCAACGCGGGTCAACTTTCCTGTAGCGCGAAGAGGATGCATCGTCGTTTGAGTTAGTTGCAACGCCGTGTATTAATGTTGCCGCTGGTAGCAGCAGGGGGTAGTGTTTTATGTTGTTTTGATCTTGAGAGTGGATGTCCAGCTGCTGGCAGTAGGAACAGTGGATTTTGGGCGACGTCGTTTGGTTTAGTCGCTGCGACGCCGTTTTGGCTTAGCGTTAGAAGCCCTTTTGTTATTGTTGCTCCTGGCAGTCGAGGATCGTTAATTGTGGAGAATACGTTGACTGTTGCTCCTGCTAGTTTTGTCGGTGGAAATGCGCTCCTGCTGGTAGCAGCAGTTAAGAGTTTTATAAATAGCAAGACTTGGTCTTCGTTGTGGATTATTAGTTCCCATACTTAGAAATATTTCCCCGATTGTCGACCCCTGTTTCTCAAACCCTCGTTACTATTCACCGTGAGCTATTCCGATGGATTCCCGTCATTTCCGGTGGTTGTTTTGCTCGTGCGAAGTAGCTTTGGACTCCTCTCGAGAAGCTCTACCATTCTACACCAGTTTTAGAAGCTGTAATTGGCTAGTCGAGGAACGCGAAGTTACTGCCGCTCGAGTGTTGCGTCGATCGGGTAGAACTACGTTCTGGTTTTTGGTGAGACCTTGTTCCTAGCCATAGTTCTAAGCTTCTCGTTTAACTGTTGAGGTATATTGGGCAGCTGGTTGAGTGTGACTCCCGACCGTGAGCTTGTTTAGCATCCCGTTAGATTTATGTTGTGTATGCCGTGTGTTTATCAGGCTTTTACCAGAGTCTTCGGGATTCCTTGTGGTAACCAGCGTGTGGTAATTATAGCTCAGAAGATTTGGAATTGTCATGAGATATTATGCGTGGCTGCTGGGATATTTCGGTGAACCTATCTGTGTATTGCTTGTTGAGCATTGGTGTTTATGCTAGCTGTTTGTATGTGAATTCCATACACGCATTTGTTCACACATATTTCAGATCCCTTGCGTATCGTATTTTGCAGCCTTGTATCTTGTATTGCTGTGGTTGATTCTTACCAGGATGCGAGGACGAGCGGCGATACCGCACTCTCATCTCCCTGCTGGGATCGTTAGCCACCATGCGCCGAGTGGTTAACTACCACAGTTCATGGGCGAGGCAACAGCAGATTGAGCTGTTTGATGCATCTGGTATTTGGGTGTAGTGTCATGGCGAGTGGCTCATTACCACACTGTGAACACACCCCGTGGCCACTATTCGTTGTTGATGATTCTTGGAGCTATGTTTGAGTTCCTTAGCTCCCTTGAGGGTTGAGCTTTCCGTTGATATCCGGTGTCTCATGCATATCATCTGCATTTTATCTTATGCATTTCCTTAGCTGTTTCTTTTGCTCTCCGTACTGGGGTTTGACCCCATGTCCCTCTAGCGCTTGGTTTGTTTCCTTGTTTGTGTTGTTTTCAGGAAACCCAGGTTTTACAGCTGGTCGTGGTTTCAACCCAGCTGGTGGTGCCCCGGGAGGTGGTTAGCGTGTCTCAGTTGCGTATAGCATATTTATATATATGTGTATCAGTTAGCCAGGGGGATGCCCTGTGCTTTGTTGTTGTATCCCGTTGGGGAGTATGGTACATGTTATTTGTGTCTGGTTGTTATGCTAGCATTTGTGGTTTTGTAACTGGGAACTTATTTTGAGTATTGTTCTATTTTAAATTATATGTTTTAAACCGTCGGGCCTAAAAGCGAAAATTTTACCCACTTTTTGATAAGCTTCCGCATGTGTTTGGGTTTTTACTCTGTATAGAGCACGAGGCCTGAGATTTTTGGTATCAGAGCTTAAGCTGGGATAAGCTCAATTTCTTTGAACACACTTGAGTCTAGGCACAGTGTTGTGTGTTGCATGTGCTTGACTTATGTGACTTACGTGCCGCATATGTATGTTATATGCTTTCTATGCTATATCTGTTCTGTTTTTCCTTATCCTGTTGAGTGTTTTAGATGTCGCCTAGACGTCGTGGTAGAGGTAGGGGGCAGTTCCAGGAATCTGGAGGGCAGAACGAGGATCAGTATAGTGCTCCTAGTCATACTCGTGAGAGTAGCGAAGAGGGGGAAGCTGAGGCTTCGCCGGTTCCGGTGGAGAGAATGGATTTTGTTATAGCTCGGTTTCAGAGGATGAATCCTCCTGTATTTAATGGCAACGAGTCGAGTGAGGATGCTGATTCGTGGCTCCATAACGTCATACATCTTTTTGATCGGGCTCAGTATGACGATGAACTCCAGTTGAGGTTAGTGACCTTGTTGCTGAGGAAGGCCGCAGAGCGCTGGTGGCGAGGTGCATCTAGTACCTTACTGGAGACTGGTGTTGGTATCACTTGGGACAGTTTTTGTGAGACCTTCAGGCAGGAGTATGTCCCCGATTCGTATGTGGCTGCCCGTGAGCGGGAGTTTGAGTTTTTGGAGAAGGGCTCTATGACTGTGCGCGAGTATGCTCGCAAGTTTTCTGCGTTGTTGGCTTATGTGCCGCACGTTGCTGGCCGGGAGAGGGCCAAGAGTACCAGATTCGTAGAGGGCTTGAATGGAGAATTGTACCAGAGTGTTTTGAAGAGCAAGCCCAAGTCGTATGCTGAGGCCGTGGATACTGCTATCCACATTGAGGAGGGCATGAGGAGTCGTAGTGCGCGCAGAGCGCAGGTAGTGCAGGGTGGTAGACCCGTTGGTCAGGGAGCTCAGTCGTCTCAGATTTCTCAGTCCGCTCATTATCCTCAGCAGCAGCAGCAGATGGCTCAGCAGTCTGGCCGTCAGAGGTTTTGACCTAGAGGTCAGCAGTTCAAGAAAAAGTCTGGTTCAGGGTCTTCCGGTTCAGGTAGTTCGAGTAGCAGTGGTTCTCGGACTGAGTTTTGTGGCTTTTATGGTGGAAAGCATCCTTCCACGCAGTGTGTGGGTGTGCAGGGTTCCTGCAACCTTTGTGGTCAGTACGGGCATTTTGCGAGAGTGTGTCCGTCAGCTGGATCACAGCAGACCATGGCCCAGCCTCAGAGTCGTGGGGGTCAGTCTAGGGGCCGTTCTCCGCAGTTTCAGTAGTTTCAGCAGCCCCGTTTGGGTGAGACTCCCTTTAGACCGTTTCAGCAGCCTGGCCCTTCGCGCTTTGGGCAGTCGTCTCAGCCTTTTTTCCCAGGACCCCAGCATGCTCAGGTTAACGCCATCACGAGGGAGCAGGCCGAGGAGACACCGAGCCGAGTGATTGGAGGTACATGTCTTGTCTTTGACTTTCGTGCTCGTGTGTTGTTTGACACCGGTGCATCGCATTCGTTTATTTCTGATTCGTTTGTTGTTGAGCATGGTCTGTGTACCATCCCTTTGCGCGATGCTGTTTTTGTTTCTACCCCCGGTGGTGTGAGCCTGTTCTCCCAGGAGGTTTTGTTGAATGGTGTGTTGCGGTTGGGTAAGCATGTCTTGTTAGCAAACTTGATCCGTTTGATGCTTTGGGATTTCTATTGCATAGTTGGGATGGATGTGCTGTCCAAATACAGGGCCTCGTGGATTGCTTCCATGGGATTGTGCGCTTTAGGCCTTTGTCTGGCGAGAAGTGGGACTTCTACGGCCAGGATTCACGATCGAAGATTCCGTTGGTTTCCGCGATGGAGATGTTTAGCTTGTTGTCTTTGGGAAATGCTGGCTTTATGATCTATGCTTTGGATGCGTCATCTTCTTCCAGTGTTCAGCCTAGTGACGTTCCCGTGGTGCGACACTTTCCCGACGTGTTTTCGGAGGAGATTCCTGGTTTTCCTCCGAGGCGGGAGATAGACTTCAGCATAGAGCTGGTGCCTGGCACAGATCCGATTTCGCGTGCTCCTTATCGTCTGGCGCCTGCGGAGTTGAGAGAACTCAAGGTGCAGTTAGATGATTTGCTGGAGAAAGGTTTTATTCGCCCTAGTATGTCACCGTGGGGAGCGCCCATCTTATTTGTGAAGAAGAAGGATGGCTGAATGCGGATGTGCATTGATTTTCGCCAGTTGAGTAAAGCCACTGTCAAGAATAAGTACCCGTTGCCGAGAATCGATGATCTGTTTGATCAGTTGCAGGGTTCTGCGGTGTATTCTAAGATTGATCTTCGTTCTGGGTACCATCAGCTCAGAGTGAGGGAACAAGATGTCGTGAAGACTGCGTTTCGTATGAGGTACGGACATTTTGAGTTTTTGGTGATGCCATTTGGGTTGACAAACGCGCCTGCAGTCTTTATGGATCTGATGAACCGAGTTTTTAGAGAGTTCATAGATCAGTTTGTGATTGTTTTTATTGACGACATCTTAGTTTACTCGAAGATTCTGAGAGAGCACAAGGAGCACTTGGAAATAGTTCTGCAGAGGTTTATAGAGCAGCAGTTGTATGCGAAGTTTTCCAAGTGCGAGTTTTGGTTAGATCGCGTTGTATTTCTGGGTCATGTTATTTCGGCGAATGGCATTTCTGTGGATCCCAGTAAAGTGGATGCTGTTTTGAACTGGGAGCGACCGAGAAATGTGTCTGAGATTCACAGTTTCTTAGGTCTGGCTGGCTATTATCGTCGCTTCATTGAGGGATTCGTCTAGTATAGCGAAGCCGATGACCCAATTGACCCAGAAAGATAGGCGGTTTGTTTGGACTGAGCAGTGTGAGAATGCGTTTCAACTGCTCAGGAAAAGTTGACTACTGCGCCTGTGTTGGCTCTGCCGTCCGGTTCAGGTGGTTTTGTGGTTTGTTCTGACGCTTCGCTTAATGGATTGGATTGTGTGTTGATGCAATGGTCGAGTCATTGCGTATGCCTCGCGGCAGTTGAAACCGCACGAAACTCGTTACCCAGTTCATGATTTGGAGTTAGCAGCGGTGGTCTTTGCCTTAAATATTTGGCGTCACTACATGTATGGCGAGCAGTTTGTGGTATACTCTGACCACAAGAGTTTGCAGTATTTGTTTTCGCAGCCTGACTTGAACATGAGACAGCATCGGTGGATGGAGCTGCTAAAGGACTTTGACTGTGAGATTAAATACCAGCCTGGGAAGTCGAACGTAGTGGCCGATGCTTTGAGCAGGAAGGCTAGTGAGATGCTTGCTTCGTTGTACATCTCTAAGGACCAAGAGCATCTTAACACTACGGGTTGGAGATTTTACCCGGCTGAGGATTGTGTGATGGTTTCATCGTTCCAAGTGGAACCGCAGGCTGTTTCCAGCATTCGAGCAGCTCAGAGGACCGATCCATCTATCCACGAGTTGAAGTTGAAGGTCAGGGCTGGCGAACTTGAGGATTATTCTGTCTCGTCCTATGGTTGTTTGCGTTTTCGGGGTAAGTTGGTTGTGCCCAATTTGATTGATTTAAAGGAGGAAATCCTTCGTGAGGCGCACTGCAGCAGACATAGTGTTCATCCTGGTGCACGGAAGATGTACCATGCCTTGAAGCCGCACTTTTGGTGGGCTAGCCTGAAGAGTGACGTTGCTGGTTTCGTTGCTCGTTGTTTGAATTGCCAGATGGTAAAGGCCGAAATGATGAGACCCGGTGGTCTGTTGCAGAGTTTAGAGGTGCCCCAATGGAATTGGGAGCACATTGCTATGGATTTCGTGACGCATCTGCCTCGTTCTAGCCGAGGATGCGATGCTATTTGGATAGTGGTAGACCGTTTGTCGAAGTCTGCACACTTCATTCCCTACGGGATGACCTTATTGTTGAAGAAGATGGCGAAGCTGTACGTTGATTTCGTTGTTAGATTGCACGGTGTGCCTGTTTCAATCGTGTCCGACCGAGATCCGAGGTTTACTTCCAGGTTTTGGAAGAGTTTGCAAACAGCTTTGGGAACTAGATTGGCTATGAGTACCACGTATCACCCCCAGATAGATGGCCAATCTGAACGAACTATCCAGACGCTGGAGGATATGTTGCGTGCTGTTGTGTTTGATTTCGGAGATAGCTGGCAAGACGCGTTGTCTTTGGTTGAGTTCTCGTACAATAACAGCTACCAAGTGACGATTGGTATGGCGCCTTTCGAGGCTTTGTATGGCTGCAAGTGCAGATCGCCAGTTTGTTGGGAAGAAGTGGGGGAGAAGCAGCTGTCTGCCCTAGATTTTGTGCAGCAAATGAAAGATCATGTAGATCTTATTCGACAAATGATGAAAGCTGCCCAGGATCGCCAAGCTAGTTATGCGAATAAGAGGCGTCGACCTCTTGAGTTTCAGGTTGGTGATCGTGTATTTCTCAAGGTTTCTCCATAGCGTAGTGTGATGCGCTTTGGACGCAAAGGAAAATTATCCCCTCGTTATGTTGGTCTGTATGAGATTGTCGAGAGGATTGGCCCTTTAGCGTATCGGTTTTTGTTGACGTCAGAGTTGTCCTCTCTTCACGATGTGTTTCATGTGTCGATGTTGAGGAAGTATGAGCCATATTCGTCTAATGTGCTTGGAACTGACGAGGTTGAACTAGATCAGTCGTTGAGCTATCAAGAATACCCTTTGCAGATCCTTGGCAGAAAAGAGAAACAACTGAGAAATAAGACCATTCCGCTAGTAATGGTGCAATGGAGCAAGCATGGAAGGGAAGAAGCTACTTGGGAGCTGGAAGAAAAGATGCAGCGCAAGTGGCCGCATCTGTTTGAGTAGCTGTTGAGCTAGATTACCCAGTAGCTTGTAGTTTTTGTTGTATTCCTTCCCTAGATGTTGTAAATTGTTTGCTCAGTTATCTTGAACTCTTGGCCTTGTGTTGGGCGAGTTCTGGTGTTAGTTTTTAGTTTCTATTCTGGTCTCTGCCGTTGTTTTGTTGATTCAGAATTGTTGTTTGATTTCGGGGACGAAATTCTTTTTAGTGGGGGAGAGTTGTGAGACTTGGAATTATTAATTACGATTGATTGTTGGAATTGATCGGTTGTTTAGAGATTTCTGTGGTTTAGAATCTCTGTTTTGATGTTTGAGTCGTATTTTTGGGTCGAATTCCTTCCTTAGAACGATCTGGTGATTTTCGTATTTTTTGAGTTTGGGTGCCTGAGCTGGTGACAGTTTGCTGACGTCACGTTGTGTGTGGGCATCGAAGGCGCTGACGTAAGCCTTGCTGTTATCATTCGAGATTATAGGAATCAGATTCTGGTTGAATTAGCGTGTTTTTGTATCGGGCGAGATACGATGTCGTTTTGAGTTTTATACCTGCTGATAACAGATATGTCGATGTAAACATTGCTGTTGAGCGTTGTTTGGATGACGTAGACTTTACCTTCGTCAGTCGATGGGTGTTATCGCGTTATTTGTATGCCTGCTGGTTGTCAACGCGGGTCAACTTTCCAGTAGCGCGAAGAGGATGCGTCGTCGTTTGAGTTAGTTGCAACGCCGCGTATTGATGTTGCTGCTGGTAGCAGCAGGGGGTAGTGTTTTATGTTGTTTTGGTCTTGCGAGTGGATGTCTAGCTGCTGGCAGTAGGAACAGTGGATTTTGGGCGACGTCGTTTGGTTTAGTCGCTGCGACGCCATTTTGGATTAGCGTTAGAAGCCCTTTTGTTATTGTTGCTGCTGGCAGTCGAGGGTCGTTAATTGTGGAGAATACGTTGACTGTTGCTCCTGCTAGTTTTGTCGGTGGAAATGCGCTCCTGCTGGTAGCAGCAGTTAAGAGTTTTATAAATAGCAAGACTTGGTCTTCATTGTGGATTATTAGTTCCCATACTTAGAAATATTTCCCCGATTGTCGACCCCTGTTTCTCAAACCCTCGTTACTATTCACCGTGAGCTATTCCGGTGTATTCCCGTCGTTTCTGGTGGTTGTTTTGCTCGTGCGAAGTAGCTTTGGACTCCTCTCGAGAAGCTCTACCATTCTACACCAGTTTTAGAAGCTGTAATTGGCTAGTCGAGGAACGCGAAGTTACTGCCGTTCGAGTGTTGCGTCGATCGGGTAGAACTACGTTCTGGTTTTTGGTGAGACCTTGTTCCTAGCCATAGTTTTAAGCTTCTCGTTTAACTGTTGAGGTACATTGGGCAGCTGGTTGAGTGTGACTCCCGGCCGTGAGCTTGTTTAGCATCCCGTTAGATTTATGTTGTGTATGCCGTGTGTTTATCAGGCTTTTACCAGAGTCTTCGGGATTCCTTGTGGTAACCAGCGTGTGCTAATTATAGCTCAGAAGAATTAAGGTACGGATCTGAGCTTGATGTAGTTTGGAATTGGCATGAGATATTATGCGTGGCTGCTGGGATATTTCGGTGAACCTATCTTTGTATTGCTTGTTGAGCATTGGTGTTTATGCTAGCTGTTTGTATGTGAATTGCATACACGCATTTGTTCACACATATTTCAGATCCCTTGCATATCGTATTTTGCAGCCTTGTATCTTGTATTGCTGTTGTTGATTCTTACCAGGATGCGAGGGCGAGCGGCGATACCGCACTCTCATCTCCCTGTTAGGATCGTTAGCCACCATGCGCCGAGTGGTTAACTACCACAGTTCATGGGCAAGGCAACAGCAGGTTGAGCTGTTTGATGCATCTGGTATTTGGGTGTAGTATCATGGCGAGTGGCTCATTACCACACTGTGAACACACCCCGTGGCCACTATTCGTTGTGGATGATTCTTGGAGCTATGTTTGAGTTCCTTAGCTCCCTTGAGGGTCGAGCTTTCCGTTGATATCCGGTGTCTCATGCATAGCATCTGCATTTTATCTTATGCATTTCCTTAGCTGTTTCCTTTGCTCTCCGTACTGGGGTTTGACCCCATGTCCCTATGGGGCTTGGTTTGTTTCCTTGTTTGTGTTGTTTTCAGGAAACCCAGGTTATACAGCTGGTCGTGGTTTTAACCCAGCTGGTGGTGCCTCGGGAGGTGGTTAGCGTGTCCCAGTTGCGTATAGCATATTTATATATATGTGTATCAGTTAGCCAGGGGGATGCCCTGTGCTTTGTTGTTGTATCCCGTTGGGGAGTATGGTACATGTTATTTGTGTCTGGTTGTTATGCTAGCATTCGTGGTTTTGTAACTGGGAACTTATTTTGAGTATTGTTCTATTTTAAATTATATGTTTTAAACCGTCGGGCCTAAAAGCGAAAATTTTACCCACTTTTTGATAAGCTTCCGCATGTGTTTGGGTTTTTACTCTGTATAGAGCACAAGGCCTGACAATATATGTTCTGATAAGGGAATGTTCTCGTCCTACACTGCTATCAGTGATAGGAAAATTTATATGGGAAATTCCACGACATTCTAATGTCGTGGTAATCGGGAACGTGGTACTCAAGATGACATCCGGAAAGGAAATAAATTTGAATAATGTGCTGCACGTGCCGGACATTCGCAAGAACTTGGTTTCTGGATCTCTTCTGAGCAAAGACGTTTTTAGGTTTGTATTTGATAGGATCAATAGGATCGAAAGTAGAAACAACATAAGCCCAGGAGTTCATAAGGTGGGGTTGAATGAACTCCTTTGATTTTCTATTTCAAATCCTTTTAAAAACGATTTTACAAGCCTGTGCTCAACTCAAAACTGAATTACCAGCTTAGAGGTTCTCAGTTCTAATCTGTTTTCTTGGGCTAACAATATAGTGCGGAAATAAACCGATTAAATAGTGAACATTAAGAAAATAACGATGCAAGTAATTAAATAGAGAGAGTCAAGAGTTTGTTTCTGGAATTTCGGATCTCAAAATCCTATGTCTCCCCTTCTTCCATTTCAGGAAGGTTCCACTAGAAGACTTTGATGGTTACAGTGTCTGCAAGCACCCACTCAGTTAAACCTCACTTAAAGTGAACTCCTAGCAAACAAATACAAGACAGACTCCTCTGCTGATTACAAACAAAAGTATTTTTGAACTGCTTGAATTAGCAAGTAGAAAGTTCTTTACAGACTCTGATCTGAATATTTCAACGAATACAAAACGAACAGAGTTTGTAAAACTTCTGGTTTCTTAAACAATAAGATTAGTTTGCTAATGTAAACCAGAAGGAAATCTCGAAGGTTAATTTCTGATTAAGAACTGGAAAGCTTCAAGGACTGTTCTTCGAGATTGAGAGCTGGGATATCAAAATAGATTCATACTAGAAAGATTTTATCCCGAGATTAGGGAGACGAGAATTGAGTATCGAGAGCTTCAAATTCGGGAATCTCCAAAAGTCGGAAGAAGAAGAAAACTCCGCTTGAACCACTTCAGCTATATAAAGACATCCATCTTCAATGGTCATTATATGAGTCAGTAGACACAAACCTTATTTGAATACCTTCATCATACGGAGCATTAATTTTTCCATTAATTTTGAGTTGAGGTTTGTATGCTGTTGTCAGAGCTTAGTAGACTTTATAGCCAGATTTGGTAAACATAGACTGTACCAACTCTACGTTCTATACGATATACTCTAAATGGCTCTGATCTTGAATATGTTTAATCCAATTTGTCTTAAAGGCTTTATATTCTTTAATCTTGATCTTTGAATCCTTTGGAACAAATAGCTGTTAAGATCTGAAGCTGTGATCTGAAATCTGTTTCTGTGCTGAAATATTCTTCGGCTCTAGCTGAAATCAGTTCTAAGCTGTTTCGTATATATAAGATTCAAGATCTTTCTCCTTTACGAATTTTTCCCTTTTACTATCTTTATTCGTACCTTTTTCTGATCTGATATTCTTTTCTATGAATAACATCAGCTTTCGCTGCTGTTGAGATCTGAACTGCAAAAACCAAACAAAAATATTACTAAACCTGTTCTGTTCCTTAGAAGCCTCTGATCTGGTCTGATCTATAGAAGACCCCTTTGAACTGAATGGATTCTGATATGAAACTCTCTGATATGAGTTGCTCTGATATGATCTGTTATATAAGCCTCTGAACTGATCTAATACGATTTGATCTGAGCTGCTCTGATATGATATGTTATAAAAGCCTCTGAACTGATCTGATACACTCTGATCTGATCTGTTACATAAGCCTCTGAACTGATCTGAAAGAGACGGCGAATTGGTTAAGTACTTAACCCGATTACTTATAGACCAAAACTAATAGTCTTATATTCACTTCTTATCTTGTTTGTGTTATCACAAAAACTTATAATTTTATTTTAACAATTTCCCCTTTTTCATGATGAAAAAACTTAGCATCTTACGAATTAAAAAGAGACAAAATAAATTGCTCCAAGTCTTTGCTATATTTACAATTAGAACAACTAAGTACAAGATCTTTTTACAAGAACTGAATTAGGAAAAACTACTCAAGAAAACCAACGACTAAATCCAGAACTTCTGCTCCCTCTTCATCTGTATGATCCACCTCCTCTCTTAGATGGTTCACTGCCGCTTCCACTCCCTCCAGGTCTGCTTCTATCTTCAGGATGCGGACCAATACTACTACCTTCCCCCTTTTTGTCATCACGCCCTCGATTGATATAGGCAATGATTTCTGAAAGTTGGGCACGAAGAGTAGTAAGGCCCTCCTGGGTTTCCAAACGGAATGCGGTCATTTCTTGAGTCAAAACAGCCTTTTGAATTTTTACCTCCTGTGAGACCTGAAATTATATAAGGATTAATTGTTGGATTAATCGGATTTTTGGAGATTTCGGGTGGTTCAGATTTCTTATTGAAGGTTTTGTTTGCATTTTCGGGTAAGAAATCACATTTAAAGCAATTCTGGAACTTTTGGAATTTTCGATTTTGAAATTTGAATTTTTGGTGAGATCTGTTGAACGCGAACATTAAAACAGCAGCAATGCTGACGTGGCAGGAATCAGCAGCAATGCTGATGTGGCAGGACCAGCTGTAGCGCTTACGTGGATTTCAGACGTTGGTTTCGTTAGCGCCTATATTCAGACGTCAACGCTAGTCAAAGTTCCTATAGCGTGGAGTAGCGACATCGTCGTTTTGGTTAGTGCAAAGGAATTTCAGCTGTTGCGAGAGATCAGCTTTTTGCATAGAGATTAGCAGTGGTTAGCGATCATCTGATGGGTTCTGAGCGACGTGGTTTTATTTAGTTGAAACATAGCGTTTTGGGTATTAGCTGGTGGTCGCGTTATACGTTTGCTGTTGAGGAATCTGTTGCGTTATTTTATCCAGCTGCTGTTTTAGGTGATCAGCTGTCGATAGATATGATGACGTGTGCTATGCGACGTCATTTGGTTAAGTTGATGCGACACCGTTTTGTTTAGCGTTGTTCGAAGGATTCAGCTGTTGGTTTAGTTTGCGATTGCTGGTTGTGTTAACAGCAATGTCTGCTGGTTGGGTTTTCAGCGATGTCGACTGGTTTTGTCGGTGGAACTCGCTCTTGTTGCTGTGAGCTGGTGTGAAGTGTATATATTTGTGAAGAATTGGTCTTCGATTGGATTAACAGATTCCATACTTAGCGATATTTCTCCCGATAGTTGTTCTTCGCTTCGAACCCTAGAACACTGTTCACCGTAGCATTTCTCCGGCAATTACCGTTGTTTCCGGTCACCGTTTAGTACATTTGAGATAGTTCTGGACTCCTCTCATGAAGATCTTTTCATTCTATACCATTCTCGGAGGCTGTTGTTAGCTGGAAGTAAGATCTCAAAGTTGGTTACTTTGGCCCTGTGTTCGCTATTCAGGTAGCCTTTCGAATTAGCGATAAGATCTTACCTTAGAGCTTTGTTATTGAGCTTCCTGTTGAGTAGAATGGTAGAGTAATTTCTGGTTGTAGTGTATAACTCCCAGCCGTAAGTTACTGTGAATTACCGTGACCTTCTGAGTAGCTTTTGAGATCTGTGCGTTGTGTGTTTAGCATGTTTCAACCAGATCTCTCGGGTCCCTTGTTGTGGTAATTGTGCTCAGAATTAAGGTACGGATTTGGAGCTTGTGAATCAGTAGGTTTATGGCTTGAGTGAATTGTAGTTGCTGATATCGTGAGATGGTTGTGTATGTCTGCTGTTGTGGTTGCTGTTTTGCATATGAGTTATGCTAGTTGCTGCATACACGCATTATCATCTCATTTCAGCTATTACAGCCATTGCTTTGTTGTTGTTGCTCTGTTTTCGTACCAGGATGCGAGGGCGAGAGGTGATTCCGCACTCTCATCTCCCTGCTGGGATTTTTTAGCCCCTATGCGCCGAGTGGTTAACTACCACAGTTCATAGGTTGGGCAACGGCAGGTTGAGCTGTTGATGCATCTGGTATTGGTGGGCGAGTAGGGGTGATTGGGTAGCTCCCACATGTCCTACACTCACCGTGGCCACACATATCTATTGCAGATTTCGGTGAGCTGTGCATCGAGTTCTTTGGCTCCCTTCCTTGGTTGTAGCCTTCGGCTGTTGTCCCCTTTCTCATGCATATCATCTGCATTTTATTCTTGTTGTTTACTGCTGTTTTATAGTTGCTCTCCGTACTGGGGTTTGACCCCATGTCCCTCTGGGGCTTGGTTGTTTTGTTGGCTGCGTTGTTTTCAGGGAATCCAGGTTTTGCAGCTGGTCATGGGTTTAATCCAGCTGTAGGTGCCCCAGGAGGTGGTTAGAGTGTCCCAGTTATGTATATTATTTATGTGCACTGGTATCACCGAGGGTGGGATGTCCTGGGGTGATGCTTAGTTTATAGTAGAAGGCTGATAGCTAGGGGATACCATTTTCTGTGCTGTCTTGTTGTTTGTTGTGAGCTTGTAGTATTTGTTTGGTTGGTTTTGTTAAACTTGGATATCTATTTTGAGTATCGTCGTATTTTAAATTATATTGTTTTAAACCGTCAGGCCAAAAGCGAAAATTTTACCCGCTTTTTAGTAGCTTCCGCTCGTGTTTGTGTGATTTTACTCTATTGTGAGCACGAGCCTGACACCTCCCGTCGAACTTCATTTAATAGAACCTTAAAGATCATTTCCTATCATGAGGTAGATTGTGTAAAAGCGATATCAAGTCCTGTAATCTTCTTTGTAAGGTCATTTGAGAACTTCTACACTTTCCCGAATCTGCACCTGCTCAAATTGCATATGATCTATAGATGGACGCAGCTGTGCAATGGATTCTGTAAAGTTGGTAGGAGGAAAAACAACAGTTGGCATGTCAAACTGAGGAAGATCATCTGAAAAGTGAAGATAGGAATCACTGGAAGAAGTTGAAATTTCTGAGCTTAGCTGTTCAAAGAAATTAACAAAACGTTCAGCACTCTGACCGTGTTGAACTACATCAAAAACTCCTGTAGGAACTGTATTTGTACTCAAAACTATATTTATGGCAACTATATCTGTACACTTATTGACCGTTGAGCCCATTGGCTGTTGGTGGCCGAAAATAGAAAATTGAATAACGTCTGTACAAACTGCCACACAGTTCCTCTGAAAAATTGCGGAATAAGGTCTAAGAGAACTGGTGTCTTGGACTGGAATAATGGAAACATAGATAGGGGCAAGAGCATCCAAGAATAGCCTCTACGGTAGCTGCTTATTCTGTATTGAAATATTTGGCAAAGCTAATCTCGCAAGCTTAGGATCTGATAGGAGCAATTAGGATCGAAAATAGGCCTAGGAGTTAAGAAGGGGGGGGGGAGGGGTTGAATGAACTCCTCGGATTTTTATTTTTCAAATCCTTAAAAATGATTTTACAAGCCTCTGCTTAACTCAAATCTGAGTGACCAGATTGGAGGCTCTCAGTCCAAAATCTATTTTCTCGATTAAAAAATAATGTGTGGAAATAAACCGATTAAACAGTGAATAGTAAAAATAACGATTTAAATAGAGTAAGGGACAAGAATTTGTTTCTGGAAGTTCGGATCTCAAATCCTACGTCTCCCCCTCTTCCTTTTCAGGAAGGTTCCACTAGAATATTTGATGAATACAACTTCTTTAGACACTCGATCACTAGAGCCTTGCTCAAGGTGAACTCCTAATACAACAATACAATGCATATTATACTGCAAAATACAAAAAATGACTTTTTAGAACTGCTTTACGTAGCATGTTCTTTACAGACTCTGTTTGAATATTACAATGGATACAACACACAGAGTTTGTAACAACTTCTGGTTCTTTGAAAAATATGAATATTTTGCTAAGGCGAACCAGAAGGAATATCTCGAAGATATATTTCTATTTAAGAACTGAACGGATGTTCTTCGAGAATGAGAGCTGGGATATCGAATATGACTTGAAAGATTTTTCCCAGAAAATTAGATATACGGAGATTGTAAATCAATCGAGAGCTTGTAAAAATCCAAGAGAGCTTCTCTGTTGAATCACTTCAGCTATTTATAACATTCATCTTCAACGGTCATTTAATGAGCCAGCAGACACAAACCTCATTTGAATATCTTCACCATATCGTGCATTAATTGCTCCATTAATTCTGAGTAGAGGTTTGTCTGCTGTTGTCAGACTTTTGTTGACAACGGTCATTTAATGAGCCAGCAGACACAAACCTCATTTGAATATCTTCACCATATCGTGCATTAATTGCTCCATTAATTCTGAGTAGAGGTTTGTCTGCTGTTGTCAGACTTTTGTTGACTTATATACCAAAGTGGGTAAACATCGTATACACCAACTCTGTGTTCTGTAGAATATACTCCAAATAGATCTGATCTTGTCTCTCTTCAATCCATATTGTCTAACAGGCTTTATCTGATGAAATCTCGATTGTTGAATCATCTGGAATAAATATCTTATAAGATTTGAAACTTAAATCTGAAATCTGTTCTATTCTGAGCTCAAATCTGATTCAGACTGATTCGAATAAATCAACTTCACGATCTTTCTCATTACGTTTCTTCCCCCTATATTCTCTAACAATATCTTCTGATCTGAAATCTCTCTATGAATAATATGCTGAGATTTGTTCCGAAATACTTCTCTGTTCTGTATTGTAGAAGCCCCAGATCTGAAATTTGATACATATAACCTCTGAAATACTCTGAGTAGATTCTGTCCAAATCTGAGTCTCTGTTACTGATCAAATCTGATAACTAAGCCTCTGTACTGAATCTGATACCTCGGATCTGAGTTGCTCTTATCTGATCTGATAAGCTCTCTTCCCGTTTAACAAGATTACTAAAAGGTCCAGATCTGGGTCTTAAATTCAGTTCTTATCTTGTTTTTGTTATCACCAAAACTTATAAATTTTCTCTTAACAATTTCCCCCGTTTTGGTGATGACAAAACTTAGCAGCCTATGACTTAAATAGAGAAAAAAATAAGTTGCTCCAAGTCTGCTATATATATGATCAACTACGAACAGCTAAGTACAAGAGTTTTGTACAAGAACTGAAAAAGAATGAAGAACTGCTCATCCAAACCAAACGGAATCCTCTAGAACTTCTGGATGCTCCTCCTCTATTTGATCCTCCACCTCTCTTAGGTGGTTCACTTCTACTGCCACCTTCACCAGGTCTGCTACTTCCACTACCAGGTCTGCTTCGATCATCAGGCGGTGGACCTCTGCTGCTCTCTTCCCCCTTTTTGTCATCACGCCCCTTATTAATGTAGGCAATGATTTCAGAAAATTTAGTGCTAAGAGTATTGATGCCCTCCTGTGTTTCCATTCGGAAGTCATTCAGATCTTGAGATAGAGCAGACTTCTGAGTCTTTATCTCCTGTTGGAAATCAAAAATTTTATTTCTAAAGACGCGTTCTTTATGAGTAGAAGCATGTGCAAACGCCATCTCAAGGTCTGTAAGCAGCCTTGAGTTCGGCTACATCAGCCAGTGTCTGAATCTGATCGAATTGAATCTTATCAACAGAAGCTCGGAGCTATGCAAAAGACTCTGTGTAGTCGGTGGAAGGAACAACAGCAGTTGGAATTGCAATCTGAGAGGTCTGAGGTATATCATCAGTAAAATGCATGCGAGAAGCACTAGAAGAAGAACTGGATGGAATCGCATCTGGAGATCTTGGTCTGATGGACACTGAACTCTCTGAACTAGAACTGGAAGAAATATACTGAACTACGGGCTGTAAAGAAGTCATAAAATCCTTGAACATCTAGACGATGCTGAAATTCATTACAAATTCCTGTCGGAACTGCATCTATCCACAACTGGACCTGCTTCAACTATATCTCTGCACAAATTATATGTACCAACGGACATAAGATTTCCAAATAATGAAAAGTGAACAATATCTACACATATCTCTGCCCAATTTCTCTGTACAATACCGGAGTAAGGCTTTCTAGAATCCAGATCTTGGACTGGCTCGATGAATATGCGCAAACGCATCCACAAAAGGCCTCTGCGGCAGCTGCTTCTTCTTGCAAGAAATAGCTTGTACAGCTGACCTGCACCTGCATCTCCACCAGGGATCTGTACCCTCTGCTACTGTCCAAGACCCGTCAATTAAGATTAGAGACTTCACCCAAATGGCAGACTTGACACAAGGATAAAAACGGGAATGAATCCCTTAACTCTGTACATCAGCTCTTTCGAACAGCTTTGAGCTACACGTCCGTGTACACTCCAATCTGTGTTGCTTCAGTTGCTCCAGCAGATTTGTTAGCGACAATCTATGAGCCTCCGAAAGAAAATCCAACACTTTTAGATCTATTGCGAACGTGGGCTTGCCAGATTCAAAATTGTTGTGTCGTGCCTCCAAAACCTTTCTGAGAAGTATCTCTCTGTACATTGCTATTATTTACAAACGCCTCCTAACGGCTGTCTGCAACGAATCTGTCTCAGCCAATTGAAGCACCTGCTCTTACTTCTTGGCAAGATCTTAAATGGATTGCAAAGCTGACAAGCTGCGAAGACTGAACGAATAAAATAATGAAGATATCTCTTCCACAATTGCTTCCCGAATCTGTACAAGAAAGTCAACATCAGCACAAATCAACGTAAACATTTCCTTAGCCGGATTCCCTTTTATTTCTTCCACAAGGGGCTCCTTCCCCTTGTCATCAGCATCAATCTGTGGAAGGCTGGCCTTGTACCAGTTTACTTCCTTAAATGAAATCCCGTGACCAAATAGAATATTTGTTGGCTCTTCAGCCGTAACAGATGGAAGAATCATTTCTTCAGGAATTTGCATCAAAATGTCATCAATAGACATAGACTCCTCATCAGACGTGGATGTCTCTATAAGCTCCAAAACCTTGCTCAAGGGCTCTGTGTCTTCAGAGTCAATAATCTTCTCAACTTTCTTCCCTTTATCAGTAGCATCATTTTCTGTTTCCTTCTCCGTCTCAACCAGAGGTCCTTCTTCATTGGATAACACCTTGAAACTCATGTCAGCATCATAATTAGTGATATCTAAAACATCTATCCTGCTCTCCATCTCAACAGTCTCCAAAGAAGGTTCCTCCTTATCTGTTTCCACTTCAACTATCTCAGCTGTCTCCGCAATAACCTTTGCAACAATCTCCTCAACTGTTTCTTCCACAGTTGGCATTTCCACAGCTGTTCTCTTCTTATCAGACCCTTGCTCAACAATCTCCTCCTCAACAAACCAATTTTCTTTTTGGTGCTTGGTGTCGTCGAGCACTGGGACTTGCATTCAGTATAACAGAAATTGGTTCAGGATCTTGTACCACAGGTACAATCTCCAGATTCTTTTCTATGGGAGCAGCTCTCCCCACATTTGTGCGCTTCTCTTTGCAATAGGCTCAGCAGCAAGAGCTGGTCTCCTTTTTGCCGCTTCCTACTTAACAACTTTCTCCATTTGTGGCTCATCCGCCACCTCTTCGTCAGCAGTTATAGTTTTGTTTTTGGCAACGTAGGTGCCAACAGTCTTGACCGTAAGAATCTTCAGAGGTGTGAAGGTCTTCGCCTCTCCCAGAGTCAAATCTGGAGCACCCTTCAGCAAACCGCAGATTTGAGCCGCAAACCCCTTGGCTTGCTTCGAAAGACTTATAACCATGTCCTTAATAATGTCGAATAAAATCTTGCTCCAGTTGATTTTGAGGACACAGTGAATGGCTGTCATCAGTAGAAATTGTTCCTGAGTGACTGCGTCAGAGGATCCGGCCTTGACAATAACAGATTTCTCCAGTATATCATTCAGCAAACGAAATTCAATAATTTCCTTATTCTTACAAGAAGTTTTAACCGGCTCTCCAGACGCAGAAAATACACTCGGTCCATCATAAATCAGATCTTTTGGCACTTCATCCATTGAAGTCATCCCTTCAGTCAGTAGTCCAAACGCACCAGCAAACAGTTCTTTGGAAATCCCAACAAACTTTCTTTGAACGCTTCTTATCACTGAATCCCCGTGCACAGTAGCATTGCTAAAGAAACTTTCCAAATATTGTTCATAAATAACAGATGGACATCCCAGAAATCCACGAAGACCAGTAGATTCAAGATATTTAAACATAGCAACCATACATTCTTCAGGACAACTCAGAACTGAGTCGAAGTTCACTTGAAGAGCATTCTGAATCAATGAAGCGGCCATTTCTGTTGGTTGATCGAAGAAAATAATACGTCGAGAATGCGAAGAGAACCTGCAAAAGCAAGAACACTAGAAAGCACGAGAGTAATTTTGCGCAAGGTAAGGGTTAGTGAAAATGTAAATGACGTATATAAGAGAGAGGAATATGAAACGGTGCACGTAAAACAGTGTGGATGTGACGTTTCACATGAAGACAATACACATGTCAATCATCCGATGGCACGATCAGATTTGAAAAGATTTTATTTTAACCACAAGGGTTAAAAATTAAAAAGAAGCGCCCATTTAAAAAACACGTCACAACCGTTGATCTTTTAATGTATCAGCTGGGGTACTGTTAGATTTGAAATAAGTATCAACTGTATATACATGAAATATGGATAGTTTCAGATCTCATGCAGTCAGCTGACTCAGCACTTATCACCTCAGATCTGTTATTCCCCTTAAAGCTGAGGTTCTCCCAAATCTGAAGTTTACCAAATCTGAGGTTCTCCTTCGTCCCCCCTGAACAGAAGACTCAAATCTGAAGTAAACAAAAGCTGTTCAACCTGAAAAATTTTCGCACAATAATAGATTAAGGCAGTTCTAAGAGACCAAGAATATTTCAAAAATACAAAAACTTAGCGTCTGGTAGAGGCTTTGTGAAGATATCAGCAACTTGCTGAACCGTTGACACATACTCCAGCCGCACGTCCTTCTTAAGCACGTGATCTCTTATGAAATGATGCCTTATGTCTATGTTCTTTGTTCTTGAATGTAGCACAGGGTTCTGACTGATAGCTATCGCACTGGTATTGTCACAGAGAATAGGAGTTTCAGAAGCATCAATGTCGTAATCCTTAAGCTGGTGTTGAATCCATAAGATCTGAGCACAGCAGCTTCCAGCCGCTAAATACTCTGCTTCAGCTGTGGACGTAGCAATAGATGTTTGCTTCTTACTAAACCAGAAAATCAGATGATCTCCCGAAAATTGACAAATAGCACTTGTGCTTCGCCTATCAATCCTACAATCTGCGGAATATGCATCACTATAATTGATTAGTTGAAAGATGGAGTCTTTGGGATACCAAAGACCCACATGGAAGTTCCTTTTAAGTATTTGAAGATCCTCTTTACTGCAATGTAATGCGATTGTTTGGGCTCAGCTTGAAATCTAGCACACATTGTTAAGATAAAATTTATAAGTTTTGGTGATAACAAAATAAGACTGAGAACTGAACATAAGTATTCGCAGAGGACAAAAGAAAGAAACATTTCAGATTCCGTGACGTCATGCCATTGAGTTGAAGATTTAGGAGTCGAGAACTCTAAGTTAAGTTGCGTTGACATCTGAGTTGACCATTAGGGAATTGATCAGATATCGAGTCTAAGTTTTCCGTTATCGTATTGAGGAATTATGAATTATGTTCCAAGATATCAGGTTATTTTAGTAACCGGTTTTATCAGTTATCGAGACAGTCTTTTAGATTTGAGGGGATTCAGATTTGATTCAGAAGCTACAGTGAGAGATCTGTTTTAGAGCACCGTATTTTCAGACTTGATTCAGAGGCTTTAGTAACAGATTCTGGTATATCGACTAAGATGGTATATTTCAGATTCGAGAGTGTCAGAGGTGAACAGACTCTTTGCAAGCGATTCAGATGTGAGTAATAGGAAGTCAGATCTGTATATGCCAATTCAAATTTTAAGCTACTACGGACGTTCAGTTTTTACAGAGTTTATTCGAAAGAGCTCTAAACGGTATTTCAGATTTCGTTAATGAACTTAGATTGGACAGATTTGGCTCAGTGGATTATAGTTGTATGTTATCAGTTTTGATTACGAGAACATTTCAGTATTCAGATTTGACATATTCAATAATACACAAAGAGGGAAAGATTCGTTTAACAGAGTGAACTTTCAAATGTGAGCTTCGAACCACTTCAGATGTTATAAAAGGATTATTTTAGGAGAATCAATGGTCATGATTAATCGTATAAAAGCCTAGAATTAAGGAGACAAGATCAGAGCTATTTTTGGTAAAATTGCCCAGTATGCAGAATGATTGATACGATGATTACCCGCTTTGGAAGATAAGTCAGTTTAGCCCTGACAAGCGTAAAATTCCTTTTGCACAACATTAATGGAGCATTAAATGCTATGATACGATGAAGATATGCAAAGGAGCTTATCTCTACTGGCTAAATTTATTGACCGTTGAAGACAGAGTATAAAAGCTGAAGAATTCAAATGGAGAAGCTCTCGTTCATTCTCAACCATCAACGACGCTTTCTCTGCTATCATAACACTCTCACATACTTACTGGGAATCCTTTATCGAAAATTATTACAAGTCCCAGTATTAAAATCTCGAAGAACACTCAAGTTCAAGCTTTCATAGATTTAATCTTCGAGATATCTTCTGGTTTACGTTTGTAAATAGTTCTTGTTGATAAAAGAACCAGAAGATTTACAGTACTCAATATATCGTATTTCCTTGTAATATCAGTGTTGAGTCTGTAAAAGACTTGTTGTGTGAAGCAGTCTGAAAAATCAAGTTGTTTGTAGTTAGGCAGTTGTATCTGCATGTATTGGTATTTGCTAGGAGTTCACTTGGAGCGAGGCTCAGTGACTGGGTGTAGACAGAAGCTGTGTGCATCAAATTATTCTAGTGGAACCTTCCTGCAAAGGAAGAAGGGGAGACGTAGGATCTTCAGATCCGAACTTCCATAAACAAACTCTGAACCTTGAACTTTTACTTTACTGCATCGCATTTATATTTATATTGTTCACTGATCAATCGACTTCTTTGCTCACATTATTTGTTAGTCGAGAAATCAGATTTGGGACTGAGATACCTCAGATCTGGTAACTTGGATCTGAGTTAAGCGAGGTGCTTATAAAATCATTTAAAGGTTTCAAAAAATAAAAATCTAAGGATTTCATTCAACCCCCCCTTCTGAACTCCTAAGGCTGTTTTCAATCCATATTGATCCTATCAATTGGTATCAGAGCCTGAGCTATCTCAGTTATTGAACGGTTTGTCTTTTGCGCTCTATATATATTTCAAAATGTCTACCTCACATAACAAGATTGCCATGTTTTCGAAGGAGGACTATGATGATTGGAAGATCAGGATGCAAGCGCACATGGCCGCGCAAGATGATGACATGTGGTATGTCATCATGAATGGTCCCATGAAGATCTTGAAAGCTAACACTGCAATGGCTATAACTGAAGGAGCACCTCAGTGGGTTGAAAATAACAGAAATGAATACACAACTGAGGACAAGAAAAAGGCAAATCTGGACAATGTGGCTAAGGACATTTTTACAAGACGCTGGACAAGCATATGTTAAGTAATATCAAAACTTGTGCTACTGCCAAGGAGATATGGGAGAAGTTGATTCAAATCTGTGAGGGAAATGATGAGATCAAGGAAAATAAGCTTACTATTTCACAGCAGAAATATGAGTCGATGAAGATGTGAGATGGAGAGACCATGGCTGAGTTCGATGAGCGCTTCCGTACTGTGGTGATAGAGCTTACAAGTTTGGGCAAGGAATACAACAACCGAGAGTTGGCACTTAAAGTGATGCGAGCGCTGCCCAGGGAGTGGGATGTCAAGACAATGGCCATGTGGGAGTCCAAGGACCTAAACAAGTTAGAGCTTCATGATCTGTTTGCAAACCTGAAGGCGTATGAGTTTGAGAGAAACAAGATCTGAGGTAGGACCGTCGACATCTCAACCAACTAAAGCTTTAGCAGCGACGACATCTGAATAGTGCTCACCGAGCAAATCTGCCGAACAACTCAGATGATGCAATGTCCCTATTCGTCAAGAAGTTTGGGAAATTTATGAGAAGATCCTATAACCCTTCTTTTTCTTATAATAATGCAAACCAATCTGAAAATATTTCAACTGAAATGAATTGTTACAATTGTTGTGACGCCCGAACCCAACGGGGCCACGAGAATTGGGTAAATAAAAATTTTCAAATAAAAGAAGGGCTAAATGATAATTCGCTATAGGCTGTATCTCCTATAACTTGAAAAGAACAAAACAAACGACAAGCTCAAGGATCAGAAGGTACTTAAGTTGCGCGCTAACTGCTAAAAACATTTGCGAAAAAGCAGTTTGTATTGATAATTGCAATTGCGATTACAACAGCTGCTATTCTAAATAAATATACAACCGTTGCTACCGATCTAATACAGTACAATCTATTCAAAACGATACAACTTAAACACGGAAAACGTAGGCCTTGGATAAACAAAACTCCACCCATCTACTGGTTTTCAAGTTTCACCTGCTGTTCCTCCATCAGTTGTCGTACCTGCACCATTTTAAAAGCTAGTGAGCCTAAAGGCTCAGCAAGTAAAACCTGAGTAGTAACAATTTCATAAAACGCAGGCAGACATCTGTGCAATTCATATGTTAAGGAACTTCAAATAACAATGTCATATTCGTAAACATTTCAGTAAACATTCAATGGCAGAAACAGGGGATGATAGCCCAGCTTCTCATTTCTTTCAATTTCATTTTCAGTTGATCATGGAATATAAGTTCTATGTGGTCCAATTTGCACTTTGATCAAAATGACTCCCGATATCAGTTTTAGCATATAGCTCATATATAAAGGGCAGTCGACATCTAGACAACTGCTCACCCTTCTCCTTGGTGACCGTAACTATCTATGCCATAATCTAAAACATCTTTTGTTCCTTAACAATCCTTTCTTTAAACATTCCTGTAAATCATCGGGTTCCATCATTTTAAACATTTGCTTCCCATTTTAAAACTTTACTGAGTATCGAATTCGACTTTGGAAATATATCGTTAAAATGGAACTGGTTGAAAGAAAACCAGTCGCAAAGGAATAGTACCAGTCGCAATACTAATACCTGCTGAATGGACAACACCAATCGCAACAAATAGGAACCAGTCGCAAGAAAAGAATCCAGTCGCGAGGTCTTTTAAATAAGTATAAAGTGAAACGATGTCGTTGGAGTGATCAGCAGATGGAATAACAAGACTACCTGCTGATCTTTCTATGACTTAAAAGAACGACGTCGTTAGAGCGTCAATCAGTCGTAAGGAAAAGCGCTAACACGATTATATAAATGAATAGTACCAGTCGCAAGACTAATACCAGCTGAAATGAACAGTACTTAAAACGAATAAAGCAACTGCTGAATTATCACTATGGAATGCATCTGCTGATGAACAGTGCATCTGCTGATTTTATGTAAACAATGCAAGTGCTGGATTCTAACTAAGGAAAATACAGTTGCTAAACTTACGATAACAATGCAGCTGCTGATTTCTAACAAAGGAAATGCAACTGCTGATATTAACAAGGAAAGATGCACCTGCTGATAAACAGTGCATCTGCTAGAATTTACGAAGACGCTTGCAATATCTAAACAATGATTGCGCTACCAGCCGTCGCCTATTAAACCAGACTTTATACTTATTCAACTAGCAACTACTGATTACAAAATCATCAAATTTCGACATTACAACTACAGGAAGAACATTCGTAATATCAAAACAACAACTTATGCCATCAGTCGTTGCCTATCAAACCATACCAATGATTCAACCAACAACTACCGATTACACAGTTATCAAATTCTAATATTACAGCTACTGCAAGAAGAACTTTCATAACATTTCTGGAAATAAATTCGAATCCTCAGTACATATAAAACTTCATAAACTTTCTGGAAAACATACTGGAAGCATCATAAACATCAAAACATCATTTTCGAACCCATCTTTCTTTCCTTATCATGTCTAAATCATTTCAAACATGAACTTTAAATATATCAATAAAATACAGGCAAGCAGATCCATAAAAACACAATATATGCTTCAAATGGTGTAGCAAAGGATCAGCTTTTACTTGCTTTAATCAAAGCTTTACGACAACAGCTAATTTCTGCAGAAATCCTCCCTTTGAGCAACGCACGAACTCTTCTGGAATTTCTTTGAAGAACACTTTAAAACTTTTCTTTGCAAATGATGAAAATCTTACTTTGAAAACAGGTTTTTATATGAAATGGATTAGTGGATGCTACTTGTAAAATCAAGCATGACACACCTTTAAAATTTAGTAAAATTCCCTTCATATCATTTTTACCTGCTGATATCAACAATTCAGCAGACACATAACATTTAAAATTGCCAAAATGGCCCAAAAGATTAGTAAGATGCATAAATGTGGTCCTATGGATTTTTGGTGCGTTACAACTCTACCCTCCTTATTGAAATTTTGTCTTGAAATTTACGTACCAAATAAATATGGGTAAAGGCTTAGCATATCAGCTTCTGTTTCCCATGTTGCTTCTCGCTCCGACTGATTGGACAATTGAATCTTAACCATAGGAATACTACGATTTCTTAATCTTCTAGTTTCTCGGAGGAGAATTCTTTCTGGTCGCTCTTCGTAGCTTAAATCTGGCGCTAAGTGAATTGGCTCATAACTCAGCACATGCCAAGGATGGGGAATATATTTCCTCAAAGCTGATACGTGAAAAACATTGTGCACAGCTGACATTTGTGGAGGCAGCGCTAATCGATAGGCAAGCGTTCCTACCTTCTCTAAAATCTCGAATGGTCCAATATATCTTGGACTCAACTTTCCTTTCTTTCCAAAGCGCATAACTCCTTTCATTGGAGCTATTTTCAAAAATACTCGATCACCTGTTTCAAAATTCAGTTCCCTTCTTCGATTATCTGCATAACTCTTCTGCCGACTTTGAGCAGTTTTCATTCTTTCTCTTATTCTTCTAACAGCTGCTGTTGTTTGCTCCACAACATCCGGTCCCAAACCAGCTCTTTCACCAACTTCATCCCAGTGAAGTTGTGTTCTACACTTTCTGCCATACAAAGCTTCATATGGAGCCATCTGAATAGAAGCTTGGAAACTGTTATTGTAGGCAAACTCTACCAGTGGCAAACTTGCATCCCAACCTGCTGAAAAATCTACAATACATGCTCTGAGCAAATCTTCTAAAACTTGAATCACCCTCTCCGATTGGCCATCAGCTTGTGGGTGAAACGCAGTGCTGAACGTCAATTTTGTACCCATAGCTTTATGTAGACTTTTCCAAAAATGCTGATGTAAACTTAGGATCTCTATCTGATACTATGGAAATTGGAACACCATGTAGCCTCACTATTTCTTTAACATACATTCTGCGTACCTGCTCACCTCATATGTTGTTTTAACTGGTAAGAAATGAGCAGACTTAGTGAGCCTATAACCCATATGGAGTTATATCCTTGTACCGTTCTTGGTAAACCAGTTACAAAATCCATTGCTATGCATTCCCACTTCCATTCTGGAATCGGCAGTGGCTTCAATAATCCTGCTGGTCGCTGGTGTTCAGCCTTCACCAGCTGACACGTTAAACATTCAGCTACAAACCTTGCAACATCCCTCTTCATTCCTGGCCACCAAATACAACTGCTGGAGGTCCTTGTACATTTTCGTACTTCCTGGATGTACTGAATACGGAGCTGTATGAGTTTCTTTCAAAAGTTCAGCTCTTAAATCATCTACTTGAGGCACCCATATTCTGCCCAAGTACCTAACAATCCCATTCTCTGTAAAATAGAGGCTGCTGCCTCTTTCTCTATCCTGCTGGACCCATTTCTTCAGCTGCTGGTCCTGCTGCTGACCTTCTCGAATCTGATTTAACAAATTTGATCTTACTGAGAGGTCTCTTAAAATCATATTACTTCTGCTGCTGGACACTATTTCAAGTCCAAACCTTTCAATTTCATTTATCAACGGCTGCTGGACAGTCAGTTGCGCCAATCCTGCTGATTTTCTACTTAATGCATCAGCTACCACGTTTGCTTTTCCTGGGTGATAACTGATCGTGCAATCATAATCTTTAACCAGCTCCAACCATCGCCTCTGCCTCATATTCAATTCTTTCTGGGTAAAGAAGTACTTCAAACTTTTGTGATCTGTAAAGATCTCACACTTCTCCCCATAGAGGTAATGCCTCCATATCTTAAGGGCAAAGACAACAGCTGCTAATTCCAAATCATGCGTTGGATAATTTTTCTCGTGATCCTTCGGCTGTCTAGATGCGTATGAAATAACTTTACGATCCTGCATAAACACAGCTCCTAGTCCCAACTTAGACGCATCAGTGTATATTACAAATTTTCCCTCATCAGTTGGCATTGTCAGCACAGGTGCTTCAATCAGCGCTTGCTTCAATTTGTCAAAACTGGTTTGATACTCTTCTGTCCAGTTATACTTAACTTGCTTCCTTGTTAAAGTGGTCAGAGGAACAGCAATCTTTGAGAATCCTTGGATAAACCGCCGATAATATCCAGCTAAACCCAAGAAACTTCTTATCTCTGTGACATTCTTTGGTGCTGGCCAGTCGCGAACTGCTTCCACTTTAGCAGGGTCGACTTCTATTCCATCCCTAGAGATTATATGGCCTAGGAACGATACTTTCTCCATCCAGAAATCACACTTGCTGAATTTAGCAAACAACTTCTTGTCTTTTAAAATCTGGAGCACGATTCTTAAATGTTGAACATGCTCCTGCTGAGTCTTAGAATAAACTAAGATATCGTCAATGAATACAACTACAAACTGATCTAGATATGGTTGAAAGACCCTATTCATTAAGTCCATAAATGCTGATGGATCATTTGTAAGTCCAAAGGGCATAACCAAAAATTCGTAATGGCCATATCTAGTTCTAAAGGCTTTCTTATATACATCAGCTGCCTTAATCTTCAGTTGGTGATATCCAGACCTCAAGTCGATCTTAGAAAATACTACTGACCCTCTTAACTGGTCGAAAATATCTTCTATCCTAGGTAATGTATACTTATTCTTAATCGTCAATTTATTTAACTCACGATAATCTATACACAATCTCATACTCCCATCCTTTTTCTTAACGAACAAAACAGGGGCTCCCCATGGCGAAGTACTTGGTCTAATAAATCCTTTCTCCAACAGGTCTTGTATCTGTTCTTTCAATTCTTTCATCTCTGTTGGAGCTAGCCGATATGGTGGTCTAGATACTGGAGCAGCTCCTGGAATTAGATCAATCGAAAATTCCAACTCCCTCTCCGGTGGCAATCCTTGGATATCTTCTGGAAAAACTTCAGGGAATTCATTTGCTACTTCTACAATTGACAGTTGGGGTCTAACAGTCGCTGCTAAGGAGGATATGATTGAAGAAACTTTATTAACATGATTGGCCAAAAACTGGAATGGCTCTTCTCCTGGTGGGTTGACAGCTACCGCTCTTAGTTTGAAGTCAATTACTACCCCATACTTAGTTAGCCAATCTATTCCCAAAATTAAATCAAACTCTGGCATTGGCAACACAATTAAATCAGCAGTAATCTTATGCCCTTGAAGTTTAAGTTCTAAACTTCTAAACAATTCGTGCGATACCAGCTTTTCCCCTGAGGGTATCGATACACAATAACCTATCATTACTTGTTCCGGCTGGATGAACAATTTCTTTATAAACTCAGCAGAAATGAATGAATGTGTAGCTCCTAAATCTAACAAAGCTAGAGAAGTAAATCCAGCTATCGAAATTTCACCTGTAACCACTGTCGACTCTGGAGGAGCTTGATCAGCTGTCATCACATAGGATCTGCTGGTCACCAGCTGCTTAGACTTTGGACAATTTTTCAAAATATGTCCAGGCATTCCACACTTGTAGCAGACGTTTTTTCCAAGTCTGCATTGTCCCAAATGAGGCTTTTGACATTTAGGACATAATGGCCTATTATTACCAACAGGGACGGAGCTTATAGGTTGAATTTGTAGAGGCTTTTGCTCCTGAGGCCTCTGCTGGTTCTTGTTCTGTTTCTTAAATGGCCTTTGATCCTTCTGCTGAAAGGCTTGTCTCTTTTGTTGCCTTTCTTCATCAAGATCTTTCCAATCTCTTTCAATTTGCAGGGCTCTATCCACTGCTTCCCTGTAAGTCCTTGGCACTGACAGCCTCACATTCAT
>KV018514.1:26328-40746 GCA_001598015.1 Dorcoceras hygrometricum
CCCGTTTGCCGACTCACTTGGGGTCATAAGGCGTCGGGATTGGGTGAGACCTCGATGCATGTAGGAGTCGATGCATCGTTGTCGAGGATTCACCGCTCGCAGACATGCGTGGATATCCTATGCTATCTGAGGGGATAATAGTGTATAAATCTCTGGCGAGAGTACTAGAAGTGTTTTAGGTAAATGTGTTTACCTAGTTACACTCGCGATGTCACTATTCGATCTCCAAGATGTATGCGTAGCTATGGTCGTTGATCTGATCGGGATATATGAATTGAAAGGACCGTACTGTACGCTAACCACGACCGACTGGTTCTTGCAGGCACTATCAGTGATACCTAGGGGATCATGGGGCGATGTTGCTAGAAGCTTTACCATGATCCGTTGGGCAGGTCCGGAATTGTGATTCCGGAGCCACAATGGTTGTGGGCCCACGGCTAGCTGTATCCCTGAACAATTGAGGGTCACACAAGTACTGGATTCAAGATTCCTACACGGATACTCAGCTCAATGTGTTGAGCATAAAAATACGATTTTGGGGAGTGCGACTTCCTAAAAGTAAACAAGGGTCAAATCGGGGTTTCCCGCTGTTGAGGGGCAAAACGGTCTTTTTGCACTGGGGTTCTGAAAAATGGTTTTTCAGATTATAGTATTCAGTTTTGGAAATTGAATCGATCGGTTCGATCTGATTGGCGATCGGAGTTACGATGAAGTCTCGGTGGTGGAGATGAAATGAATGTTCATCCGTTGGACCCGGGCCCGTTGGGCCGGTCCAAGTCCAACACTAAAGTCTATTTAATTAGACTAGACCTCATTAACTAAACACTAGACTCTCATTAACCCTAAACGTAGAGATTAGCGCCGCCCCTCCTCTCCTCATTAAACCCGCCGCCGCCGCCGCCCAAGCGCGTCGTCGCCGCCGCCGCCGCCTCTTCTTCGCCGGAAAATTGTTTTCGTCCAATTCGACGAGGAGAATCCGTCCGCGCAGATCTCGTCATGCCTTCTAGTGCAGGGTGACGAAGGAGTCTCGTATCCGATCGTGGAGTGGGTTGACGTTATCTACCGCAGTCTACCGTGAAGTGCCGCTTTCTTTACGAAATCGGTCGGAGCCAGGCACAAGTGCCAGCAAGGTAGTGTTTTCAACATCCTATGAATGACATTAATTGTTAATTGTTTTATCGTATTGATCGTCTCCCGGGATCTATTTTCTGTTCTTCCGCTGCCTAGCCGGGGGGCGTGATCCGGATCCCAACAGCACACTATTAGAAATAAAATTTAAGTTGGTGATAACAAAGACAAGAAACCGAACAGATTACAATCGTAAGATGCAGTGCCGGACAGAACAGCTTACGACGTAACAGAACATCTCAGAGCGTCTTGATCAGCTAAGAGTGGGTAGATCAGATTAGAACGATGTATATCAGCTCAAAGTATGTCAAACAGTTTACGGCAATGTATATCAGCTCATAGAAAGTAGAACAGTGTACAGCATAGCTACTCAGCTCAGGATGATGCAGATCAGCTTAGAACAAATCGAACAAATCATAGAAGTGATTTTCATCATAGAGCATGGAGATCAGCTTAGAGAGTCACGATTCAGTTCGTAACAAGCACATCAGCTCAGAGCATCAATTTCCAGTTCAGAGTAAAGCTTCGAGATCAGAACAGTGTTTTGGTTCATGAATTAGCTTAGAGAAGTTTCAAAATGGAGCTTCGTACATGGAACAGCTTACAACTTAGGCAATACAGTAAACAGCTTACAGCTTAAACAAGCGCGGAAAACAGCTTAGAGCGACAACAGCACAGAGACCAGCTCAGGGCTCAAAAACAGTTTTCAGTTTAGAGCATATACGAATAACAACTCAGAGCTTGAAGAGATAAGTCTCAGAGAATTAGTGATCTTATCATTTTATGAAACAGCTCAGAGGAACGTTTCCACATCAGCTTAATACTGTATATCAGATCTAAAAGAGCAGTCTACAGTATTTCACGTAACAGCCCAGAGCTTACAAGCTTTTAGATCACGTCTACAGAAAACAGCTCAGAACATGCATATATCATTTTGGACTTGATTCTGTCATATCAAGTTAAATCAGTCTTATGCTTAATTACTGGAAAAGTTTATCGGATGCTATCTTTGGACTCAACGGTACCTTTCCTGTGATTATGGAAGAAAGAAAGGCAAGTTCTTCGATAATGAAAATAATATAAACTAGCCGGTACAACATATATTTTTGCCATTTGATAGAGACGAAAATCTCTATATATACAGATTGATGAGCAGAAAGCGTAACAGACAATTTTTGAAATCAACGAACGACGAGACTATCTTTTGAATCAACTATGAATATCTTTGATACACAGAATTCTGCAAACAATTTCAAGCTACATACTGTTACGCTGCAGAATTCACATCGCTCAAAATCTCACTGTTCATCATCATCTTCGTTACAACCTACACTCAAAAAGCCTTACATTTATTCATTCGTGTTGTAACCACTCTACGGTATTGTGTATTGATTGTAGATCAAAAACATAGAAAGCGTGAAAGCTTAAACAACTTAGAAGCTGCAGTTGTACTTTCAGAACAGATTACGCATCTGTTTATATCGTGGTGTTGCTAGGAGTGTTGGATCGGGTTGCAGCAGGAGCTGTTGTAATCAAATATTCTAGTGGAAACCTTCATGTTCAAGGAAGAAGGGGAGACATAGGAGTTTAAGCTCCGAACTTCCATAAACAAATCTCTTGTCCCTTTTTACTTTACAGCATCCATTTAAAGTTTTACAGCTTTCGTAGTTTATATATTTTTTCAATGTGAAATCGGGTTCATTCGCTACATTTTCTTGTTACCAGAAAGAACAGCAGCATACTGAGATTCCCCAAAGATGGTAACTCAGCTTAGAGGCAGCCAAAATTTTTAAAATCTGTTTGAAAAGAGTTTTTCCGAAAATCTGTTAAGGAGTTCATTCAACCCTCCCCCCCTTCTGAACTCCTGAGCTATGTTTAAACTATATTTTTGATCCAACAAGTGGTATCAGAGCTCGATTATCTCAGTGTCTGAACAAATTTTGTCTATCTGCAATTATCAATTATGTCGATCTCTCACAATAAAATTCCTATATTTTCCAAGGAGGAATACGACGTCTGGAAGATCAGGATGCATGCTCACCTGGCGGCTCAAGATGACGATATGTGGTTCGTTATCACAGATGGCCCCATAAATATTATGAAGCCAAACATTGCTATGGACATCTACTCCGGTGCAGCGGAATGGGTTGAAAAGCCTAGAATGGAATGGACGTCGAAAGATAAGAAGAAATCTAACTTGGACAACGTGGAAAATACATTCTGTACAAGAAGTTGGACAACAATATGTTCAGAAAAATCCAGACTTGTGTCACGGCCAAAGAAATTTGGGAGAAGCTAATCCAGATCTATGAAGGCAATGAGGAAACTAAAGAAAACAAGCTCTTGTGGCCCTGCAGAAATTTGAGTCTATGAAGATAAAATATGGTGAAACAATGGCTGAGTTTGATGAAAGATTCAGCTCTGTTGTGATAGATCTGACCAGATTAGGCAAAGAATACAACAACAGAGAATTGCCGTTGAAAGTAATGAGAGCCCTTCCCAAGGAGTGAGATGTAAAGACTATGGCTATGAGAGAATCGAAGGACCTCAACAAGCTGGAACTCCATGATCTGTTTGTAAACTTGAAAGCATATGAATTTGAATTGGAGACCAGATCAGAAGAAGTACCTTCCACGTCTCAACCCAATCAAGCATTAGCTGTAACTGATGAAAAACCACAGAAGGCAGCTGAGCATATCAGCAACGATGCTATGTCCCTCTTCGTTAAGAAGTTTGGGAAATTCATGAGAAGAACTCAATCACCCTCTTTTTCAATTAAAGCACGTAAATCTGAACAGAATACTACTAATGATATGAAATGTTTTGAATGTGGCAGGCCTGGACATTTTGCAGCAGAATGAACAAAATGAAACAGTATGAGAAGCATCACAATGTACCACAAATTCACCAGTACCTGAAGGGATTGTCAAGACTGGAGCTGTAGTTAATCTCTTCTTTAATTCAAGAAAACTGTTTTCACACGCTTCTGACCAAACAAATGGCGTATTATTTTGTGTCAACTGCGTTATAGGCTTTGCAATCTTCGAAAAATCCCGAATAAACCGACGATAATACCCTGCAAGGCCCATAAAACTTCGAATTTCTGGCACAGATTTCGGTCTAGGCCAGTTAATCACAGCTTCTATCTTGCTGGGATCAACTGAAATACCCTCCCCAGAGATAATATGGCCGAGAAATATTACTCTTTGCAACCAGAACTCGCATTCGACAGTTTAGCATACAATCTTTCGTCTCTTAGAGTTTGCAAAACTGTTCTAAGATGGTTTGCATGATCATCCATATTCTTTGAGTAAATCAAAATATCATCAATAAACACGATCACAAAATCATCAAGATACCTCTGAAATACTCGGTTCATTAAGCTCATAAATACTGTTGGTGCATTGGTCAATCCAAAAGGCATAAAAACAAACTCATAGTGACCATAACTCGTTCGAAAAGCAGTTTTCGATATATCCTTATCTATGACTCTTAACTGATGATAACCGGATCTCAAATCAATTTTCGAATATACTGACGATCCCTGCAACTGGTCAAACAAATCATCGGTACGGTGCTTTTGATATCGGTTGTGTACACGGCATCAATTCAATGCTGAAATCTACCTCTCGATATGGAGGCAATCCTGGAATCTCATCAGGAAAGACGTCAGCAAATTCACAAACTACTGGTATATCAACCAGATTTGGGCTATTCTTCTTCATATCTACTGCATAAATCAGGAATCCCTCTGCTCCCTTCTGCAATAGATTAGTCATGGAAATAGCGGAGATCAAAGGAATTCTGGCTCGTGATCCCTTACCATAAAATTTCCATTCATCAGTTTTCTCAGGCCTGAATCTGACCACTTTCTGGAAACAATCTACTGTTGCCCTGTACTTGGTTAACATGTCTATGCCAACGATACAATCGAAATCGGATAATCCAAGCACAATACAATCAATCTCAATCTCATGCCCCTCAAACTGTAGTACACAATTTCTAACAGCTTTGATCGATAACATTCCATTCCCCAGAGGTGAAGAAACCGATACCATCTCAGCTAAGGGCTCAACAGGTAACTCATGTGATACAACAAAGTGTTCTGAAATAAAGGTGTGTGAAGCACCAGTATCAATTAACACATAAGCAGGAAAATTACACAGATAGCAATTACCTGCGATCACCTCATCAGGAACTGCCTGTGCTTGCTCCTCAGTCAATGCAAACACTCTTGCTTGTTGTTTAGGAGGTTGGCTCACTGTCTGGCTCCCTCCTTGTCTACCCTGCTGCTGATTCGGGGTTTGAAATGAATGTACAGAGGACACTTGCCTTTCCGCCCCTGAATTCTGTGAACTTCCAGCACCACGTTGAGGACAAATTCTTGCAAAATGTCCCGGTTGATTGCAAATGTTGCAGCGACCAACTACTCCTCTACACTGTTCCGTATTATGTCGTCCTCCACATTTAGCACAGTACACATCGGGTGTCTGCCCCGTTTTCCTCTGTTTAGTTTCATTCGAACTAGAGGATCTGCTGGTACCTGAACGTTTTAATTGCTTTCCTCTTCCTTTAAAGAAATTCTTCTTCCCCCTACTGCTGCTTCTCGCATCAAATCGAGGGGGTGGTGGAATCTGTGGGTTCTCATGTGATGATCTTGCTGCTGGTGGCACAAATTGTGCTCATCGTTGCATTAGTAATCCAGCTTCTGCGCCTTTTGCGCGATTAAGTGCATCCGCACATTATTGGGTCTCCCAGTATTCACCAAGGTGAACACATCTGGATTCAACCCATTTATAAACTGATCGGCTTGTGCTTCATCGCTGATAGCAACATGTGGGGAAAATTTGAGCAAGCTCGTGAACTTGGCAACATACTCTTCAATATTCAATTGCCCCTGTTTCAAATTCGCAAATTCTGCTCCCTTATCCTTCCGATAAGAAACTGGGAAGAATCTCTGGTAAAAAGCGGTTCTAAACACTGTCCAAGTAACCATTGTGCCCTGATTTTCCAGTGCTTTCTTCGTTTCCACCCACAAACTTTTCCCAAGACCATGCAACTGGTGTACAATTAATTTCACCCGACGATCATCGATATAATCAAGCGCTTCAAATAACTGTTCTATATCTTCTAACCAGTTTTCACAGTCTATCGCACTTTCGGTTCTTGTCAGAGTCGGGGGTTTGAATGACTGAAATCGTTTTAACAAAGTTTCCATCGGGGTTGCAGCGTCAACACATCTGTCGAAGTGCTACCCTGCTCTGTTTGTCTGTTAGTTGCTCTTCGAGGAGGCATATCTAAGGATCAAACAAACTGATTCGTCATTCCTCATTCATTAACAAATCAAGTTCAGTCCCTCCTCTGATTAGCATACATAAATGTACTGCTTCTCAAGAGATCGAGTTCTGATTCAGGGTTTATTCAAGACATGCTACTTATTCTCTTCTCAAGAGCATGCAATTCTAAAATTCTGGGCAGCATATTCTTACCATTTCATCACCATAATCATGCGATATTAATTCGAAACAGTAAGATATATATCATGCAAGCATGCAATCAACTAAAAACAAAAACTCAATCTACCCCACTCATCTTTCTTAATCCAGTATCTTAATGGTTTAATCGGCTCTGATACCACCTGTTGTGAGGCTCTCTGCTTCACAATTATCTTCTAATCTCATATGTGGGCAATTAATTAAACTAACAAGTTTATATTTGTCTAATCTAGTAGTTTTTTTTTTAAAGCGCAAGAGCTGGTCACATAACTGAGCAGAACACTGTTCATGGTTCAAAAGCTAGTTTTTATATAATACAACAACTGTACAATGTTTATTGGTTATTACACCTACTGATACAACAATTTATCGGTACTACAAAACCAGTCTCCGTGTTTCTACCATTAAACATTCAAAACTAACTAGCAGTAGATCTCTAGTATTTCTTGTTCTTTGTCCTTCCACTTGGTAATCAGCTCTTGCTACCCCAGTCCCATCAATTCGGCTCTCTCCTACCTGTTGTCATGCACACATACAAAACAAAACAACAGCCGGATAAACTCCGGTGAGAAACAATTCCCAGTATAACTCAACAGGTAAAAATGATATCGACAGAACATATAATCAGTTTATCAACTGAAAGAAAATGCAATGCAATGCTTCTATCTCATCTCTTCATTCTCAGAATTGATTCCATTTCACATCAATGCCATCAAGATTCGTATACGATATTGACATGAATATTCATCTATCAAAGTCGACTCTAACTTCGAAAATCAGGTCATCTCAGTCCTGGGCATGAGAATCAATTCAATTCTCTTCGTTATGCAATCTCATGCAAATATAAAAGATCCACTACCTGTGATGGATCGACACATACAGAATTCAAGTTCTAAATCAAGAACAGTAATCAACATGTATGTGATTTCGTCGGGATATTCAAGAAATATCATGCTCGAGTAATCTAATCCCTGACTCTTCTGTAAAATTATACCTTCGTATTCTCCGTTTTGAAGTTACTGCCATTATCGTTTCAAACTCTGTTTCAATCACTTCTCCAAAACTTCGCAAACAAAGTAGGATATCCGTAGTACTCCTCCTCAGTATTTCGAATTCAATCCTATTTATAAGTGAAAGTCTCTGGCTTCTGTGGAATTCCCAACCCAAACTGTATGAATTCCACGTGTCATGCTGAGTATTGATATCTCAGAACAGGATATACCCACACCGCTTCGAAATCAGTTCCCCCTTTCATACTTATCGTTTAACAGATTCTTCAACTGTTGCTCATCGTTACCAGTCACTGAAATGATCAACTTTGTTACATTAGACATTCTGCAGCTGGTTTTCACATTTCTTCAACCAGCAGTAGCAGCATTATCAGTCGCTATGATCGAATCGCGACAAAACCCAGTCGCAGCAAGAATCCAGTCGCAGTGCTTTGAAATCAAAACGATTCCTCTACAACTAATCCCCACGACGTCGTAACATACCAACGTCTACCAGCAGCTGGTCGCTCCATTAGTCCAACGACTGGTTTCGCTAATTCCTTCAAAACGGCATCGTATTAATGTTCCTATTTCAAACCCACTAGCGGCTGATTTAGCGAAACCACTCAAAACGACGACGCATCAACTAATCTAAACGACGCCGTACCGGTTATACCAATATTGTTACCAACTGCTGGTCGTCCAGCAGACACCCATTCTTCACAACGATTCAAAGCCATCAGTTGCACTTAATCAAACGGCGTCGCTGCGCCTACAACATCTAATCTAGTCGACGCATACAATAACTAGTAGTTGCATAAAGGAAACTCCTTCTACTGGTTCCCACGTGCCCAACAGTAATATACACGTGTCGCCTTCTCAACCATTCTCGCGCAAACTACAACAACGACCAGCAGCAACCACGCAACGAAACTAAAACCAGCGGTAACCCGGCGTCATGCCTTCCTCACGCCCACGTCATCCTACCGAGGCAAAACTCCAGCAGATAGCTACAGTGATGTTGACCTGCGTTGACTTCACCACAAATTCGCTGCGACTAAATTTTCGAAATTTACACAACATCCCGAAATCAGCAGGATATACACGTGTCGCCTTCTCAACCATTCTCGCGCAAACTACAACAACGACCAGCAGCAACCACGCAACGAAACTAAAACCAGCGGTAACCCGACGTCATGCCTTCGTCACGCCCACGTCATCCTACCGAGGCAAAACTACCAGCAGATAGCTACAGTGATGTTGACCTGCGTTGACTTCACCACAAATTCGCTGCGACTAAATTTTCGAAATTTACACAACATCCCGAAATCAGCAGGAACCTCAATTCTTTTATAAAATCCTCAAAACTCAATTTATAACGATCGCCAACATTGTTCAATGTTCGGAATAGAACCCGAAAATGCAACCCTTAAATCAAACTTCCTCAAAATTGATAATCTGGAACATTAAAAGTACTAAATCTTTATGTAATGATTTGGGGCATTACAGTTTGAGCCCCTCTATCTGTAGAGAAATACTGAAGGGGGATCTGACAGAATATGCCGCAGCGTTGAAGAGGGCCTTCAGGTGACGGATACGAGTAGAGACGCAGAGTAAGAGGCCGTATCAGCCTCAGCCTCATCAGCAACCGTAGGCCAAGAGGGCATTTTCTGGACCGCCGAGGCAGCAAAGGCCAAGAGGTTAGTGTAAATTCGTTTGAGAAGCTGATCCTTTATGCATGTTGGTAATGCTCATATGTATCAGGGACATCGAGGTCAGCGGTGAAGTCCGCTACATCTGGGAGACCCCAGAACCAGCAGGCTCCAAAGACTGAGTCCCAGTAGTGAAACCCACTTGCCCGACTTGTGGACGCCAGATTTCCGGGAAATTCCTGATGGGAGTTGGAGTCTGTTACAAATGCAAGCAGTCGAGACACATGTCTTTCCAGTGGCCCCTAGTTGAAGCAGCCTGCTACAGGGAGAGTCTATGTGATGCAGGCAGAGGAGGCTCACCATGACACTGATCACATGTAACCTTACGTTTCACACTTCTAAGAATTTTAAGCAATTGAGGAAGTGGACCTGTGGTATTTCTCGATTAGGATTCAATGTGGGTTGTGAATAGTAAGAATATTTTTTTATGCATGCGTGATATCTATCACAGGTAGAGTAGTTGTATTAAGAGTAGCCACCAAAGCTTTATTCGATTCAGGTGTGACGCACTCCTTTATTTCGAAGAAGTTTGTAGGTCGGATGGACATTGCTCAAGAGATTTTGATGTCAATTACTAGTGACAATCCCATCGGGATAGGATTTACGTACAACCAGCAACGTCAAGAACCTCGAGATGATGCTGCACGACTGTACATTATTCGTAGACTTGATCGTATTCATGATGCCGGATTTCGACATCATACTCGGGATGTAATAGTTGTCTAGTTCAGGCAGTAATGACTTTCAGGACCGGACGGTGCAAATTAGATCCCCTGGAGGGGAGTCATTTGTTTTCACGGCAGCACGATGCAGAAAGAAGCCTCGACTCATACAATTCTTTCAGGCGAGGAAGCTCATTGATAGTGGTTGCCCGTCATTCTTAGCCAACATTATGGCGACTACCTTACCAGAGAGCCCGTCACTGTCAGATGTGGATATAGTGCAAGAATACGCAGACCTTTTCCCCGAGGAAATTGCTGGAGTTCCACTGGAGCGAGATGTGGAGTTTTATATTGAGTTGCTGCTAGGAATGGTGCCGATCTCTAAGGAACTATATCGTCTTGCTCCTACCAAGATGAAATAATTGAAGGAGCAGATTAGGAGCTGCTAGTCAAGGGATTCATTCTCCCTAGTGTTTCCCCATGGGGCGCGCCTTATGGTAGTATGCGACTCTGCATCGATTACAAAGAGTTGAACGCAGTGACTGTCAAGAATAAGTATCCATTGCCTCGAGTGGAGGATCTCTTTGATCAGTTGCAGGGAGATTTGATATTCTTCAAGATGGATCTTTGGTCCGGCTACCATTAGTTGAAGGTGAGAGAATCGGATGTGCATAAGATGACGTTTAGGACTCGCTATGAACCGAGTATTTCAGCCATACCTTGATTAGTTTGTCATAGTCTTCATTGATGACATTCTCATTTATTCGAGGAGCAGGGAGGAGCACGGACAGCACCTACGGACGATTTTAGGAGTGCTGAGAGAGAGGAAGCTATATGAAAAATTTAGCAAGTGTGAATTCTGGTTGGAGAGAGTGAAATTCCTTGGTCACATTATTTCTAGCAGAGGAGTAGAAGTTGATCCGTCCAAGGTGGAGGCAGTTAAAGACTGGGTAGTGCCAAAGAATGCATTTGAGATCCGTAGTTTTTTAGGATTGGCAGGATACTATCGGAGTTCATTAAGGGCTTTTCCTCCATTGTCGTTCCATTGACTGCGTTGACGAAGAAGAATGCAAAGTATGTATGGAGCCCGGAGTGCAAGAACAGTTTTGATACCTTGAAGCAAGCCCTCATATCAGCGCCTATCTTAGCTATGTCGTCACAGCAAGGTGAATCCATGATCTACATCGATGCATTTAAGCTAGGCCTAGGTGCATTGTTGATGCAGGATGACAGAGTTATAGCATACGCCTCAAGACAGCTGAAAGTGCACGAGAGGAATTACACGATGCATGATCTAGAGCTAGCAGCAGTCATTTTTGCACTCAAGATTTGGAGGCACTATCTGTACAGAGACAAGTGAAAGATCTTCACAGACCACAAGGGCCTGAGTTACTTCTTCATGCATAAGAAGTTGAACATGAGACAGAGGAAATGGCTAGAGTTGGTGAAAGATTAAGATTGCCAGATTAGCTACCATTCGGGGGAAGCTAACGTTGTGGCCAACACATTGAGTAGAAATAACAGTCATAGAGCCATTACAACGAGAGATAAAGAGCTTTGGACTAGAGGTTTATACTGCATGGAAGCTCCTAGACTGAATTCTGTGACCGTACAGTCCACTCAACTAGATCACATTCGCGATAGTCAGGCTAGTGTTGAGCAGCTGCAGCAGTGGAGGTTGAGAGATGAGGAGAATGTGAGGAATCAGATTTCTAGATTTGTGATTAATCAGATTTTGGAGTAGGATTAGTCACGAGAATTAAGATTTTTGATTTCTGGAATTTCGGATTTTTTGGTGAAATCTGATTTGAGGAAATTCAGATCTCTAGTTGGAGTTGTCCAGATTTTAGTTCGGGTTTATCGGGTGAAATCTGGTTGAGAATTGGGAACGTATTGGTTAGATTTTGATAGAAATATGGTTCCCTGAGTGTTGGCGTGTTTCTGCCTCGAGTAGTAGGTAATACGCTGCGTTTTAGCGAGATCTGGATAGTTGAGAGTGCAACGCTTTTGTTTCGCATTTCCAGATGTCAACGTTGGTCAACGGAACTATAGCAGGTGATCGCTGTTGTAATTTGAGGAGAGATCTGTTTCGCTGTACGACGTCGTTTGGATTAGTGGCTACGTCGTTGTTTTAGCATTCTGCGTTGCTAAGGCGTAGAGATCTGTTTTGAGCAAAGCGGCGTCGTTCCATTAAGTTGCTGCGTCGTCGTTTTAGAAGCCTCAGCGTTTTTGTATTGCGCGAGCGAGGAATCTGGTTTGTGCTACCGCTGGAGAGACCAGTTGTCACCGATACGTCGTCGTTTGTTCTTGCGCACGATTGTTAGCGTGAGCGCTGGAATTGAATGATTGTGAGCGCTGGTTTGGAGAAATCTGTTTAGCGCTAGTTTAAGTTGCAGGAATCTGTTTTTGTCGGTGTTTGACTTAGACAGTAGCCTTTGAATTGAGGAATAAATAGAAATGTCGAACTACACTTGGAATATTTCTCAAACCGTCATTTCTTGTCTTCTCTGTTGAAACCCTCGACTTGTTACTGTTCACTGTAACTTTCCACCGCCGATTCCCTTCATTTCCAGCCTCTGTTTTTGATGATCTTGGTGGCGCTGGACTCCCCTAGCTTAGCTCTTTCGTTAGCTATCAATTAGAGACCCTGAATCAGCGTTGGAGGAGGAACGCGAAGTGCTATGTCTTCGTGCGGTGAGATCTGTGAACCTCCTGCTAGCGTGAGCTTTTGGGTGAGCATTTCTCGTTGATTTGAGCTCTGTTCTTGTAGTTAATACCTGCGTAGATGATTAGAATTTGAGATCAGATCTGGCCGTAGGTGTTTAAGGGTTGATGTTTAGATTTGAGCTAAGATATTAGCTACCTTGCACAGATTTCAGTTCCAGGAAGCCTGCTGCCGTGAATTTTTGAACCAGGTGAAAGCTGGTTGCGTCGACCGTGAGTTCTGCCGTGCTTTGAGTAATCTGTGAGGTAGAAATTGTGTAATTGAGGTATGAATGGAGCAGCCCTTAGCAGCTTTAAGCGTGATCATGCTATGATTGATGTTGTGAGACTTGCTGCTGTGTATTACATGAAACTGACATGTTTAATTGATTGATATATGTTCTGTTTTACGTATTGGGCATTGTATGCATTGAGCATTGATATTGATTGGCATACATGCATACATATTGAGCCATTGACAGATTGATTTGATGACCTGATTGGGTGCCACGTTGTGACTGGCCGACTGATGAGTCGTGCCTGAAAAGTCCAACGCTATCATTGGTGTGCTGACTACCGGATTCGAGTGTCTACCACCGAGCTGTGATGGGCTGACGGGCCCCGATGATCACGGACCGATGATTTCCACCGGCTGATTGGCTGTGCGTGGTATAGAGGCTTGATTTGATTTTCCAGTTGATGGACTGGTCTAGCTATCCGCTTCTTTGATTGTGAGGAATCAGATTTCTAGATTTGTGATTAATCAGATTTTGGAGTAGGATTAGTCACGAGAATTAAGATTTTTGATTTCTGGAATTTCGGATTTTTTGGTGAAATCTGATTTGAGGAAATTCAGATCTCTAGTTGGAGTTGTCCAGATTTTAGTTCGGGTTTATCGGGTGAAATCTGGTTGAGAATTGGGAACGTATTGGTTAGATTTTGATAGAAATCTGGTTCCCTGAGTGTTGGCGTGTTTCTGCCTCGAGAAGTAGGTAAAACGCTGCGTTTTAGCGAGATCTGGATAGTTGAGAGTGCAACGCTTTTGTTTCGCATTTCTAGATGTCAACGTTGGTCAACGGAACTGTAGCGGGTGATCGCTGGATTGAGAGATCTGGTTTCGTTGTATCGAGCGCGGGTGATAGTTCGTGTGAAGAGATCTGCTGACGTAAGCAGATTTCACGTGTTGGTCAACATGTAGAGTTGACGTCTGGTGTAGCACGTTTAGTCGAGAGGTCTGTTTCAAGCGCTAGCGTTGTAATTTGAGGAGAGATCTGTTTCGCTGTACGACGTCGTTTGGATTAGTGGCTACGTCGTTGTTTTAGCATTCTGCGTTGCTAAGGCGTAGAGATCTGTTTTGAGCAAAGCGGCGTCGTTCCATTAAGTTGCTGCGTCGTCGTTTTAGAAGCCTCAGCGTTTTTGTATTGCGCGAGCGAGGAATCTGGTTTGTGCTACCGCTGGAGAGACCAGTTGTCACCGATACGTCGTCGTTTGTTCTTGCGCACGATTGTTAGCGTGAGCGCTGGAATTGAATGATTGTGAGCGCTGGTTTGGAGAAATCTGTTTAGCGCTAGTTTAAGTTGCAGGAATCTGTTTTTGTCGGTGTTTGACTTAGACAGTAGCCTTTGAATTGAGGAATAAATAGAAGTGTCGAACTACACTTAGAATATTTCTCAACCCGTCATTTCTTATCTTCTCTGTTGAAACCCTCGACTTGCTACTGTTCACCGTA